>APFE031760306.1:1769-12607 GCA_000404065.3 Pinus taeda
ATAGAGGTAGGACATGTGGAGGTACAGTGCTTCCAAACACTCTAATATAAGTGAACCATTCTTCCCCGAACCATCTTGTGATGGGGATGATGTCTATTTGCGCCTCGGGTGAGCACCTCGGGGGTGCTTCATCATACATCATTCTATATAGGGGTAAGATAAGCCCGTGACAAATTTGATAGAAGTGTGGGATGAACTGAGAATCCCATAACATTTTATGATAAACATGAATAGGTAATGGGTCTTGGCTAGTCCATTTCCAACCCATAGTGGGGAATTTAGACACATAACAAATAGAATACATAATATACGCAGACAGATAAAAAGGAGGATAGACCCTTTGAGACAAGGATCTTTTAGACCGGTAATTCATAACAGCAGTGTATAGATTATGAGAAAATATCTTGGCCCAATCCATAATATCGGCATTTGTGGCAGCGTCTATTAGTGGTAGCCATTCAGACGAACATTTATTGATATCCGGCATCCCAAATAATCTGAAAAGCATGGTCGCAGCAAAACAATACGGAGAGGTGAGGCAACCAGTGCTGTACATACCATTTTTGTCCTTTTTGAGTGGCTCCTCTTTTCTGGACCAATCTATAGTGGTCTCGGCTAAGTTTGGGTTCTCTGCCGCAAATTTCTTGACAAATTGTGCATTGTAAGTCGTTTGCGGTTCAGGAAGATGATACATAAGCTTTAAGTCTTGCGCGACGAATGATCCTATGAGCCCATGTCCTTGAACCTTGAATTTTCTGTTGTTCAACTCTGCATTGTCAAGTATCCACTTGATCATATCTGTATATGGTAAAATTTTGGGCCTAGTTGCTATCCGGTGAAGAAATGAACATGCTAGCTCCTTTAAGGACGCCTCGAAAGAGCGTTGTGAGCCCACGGCAGTATCAACCTTCATTACTCTAGGATTTTCTTCCTCCAGCAGCCTATACATGCTTTCCCATGTCGAAATTCCTGCGTCTCTGTTGCAGGCAGTGTCTGTATACAAAGGCGCCATCTCCTTCGTCTTTTCCTTCGCCTCGGAGCCTTGAGCTTTATTTTTATTTCCCATTTGCTCCTGCATTTGGCTTTGAATCGTCTTAGCTCTTCGTTCCTACAGATGACGAGTGAAGTGGAAATGACTGATTAAGAAAGGTGATGGGAGAGTTTTAAATGCAACAGATATATCAAATATGCCACTTTACGTGAAGTAATTCTTTACAAAAGCACGCGTCTTCATTTGATTTAATAACTGACAACTAATTCATTTACTATCATTACAAGCGCATGATCTTGAGTCAGATTATGGTAAGTGGCTTTTCTTTGAATGGCATGCCCGAAGGATTCATGATTAAGTGATTTATGATTTGGTTACGTAACATCGAAGATCGTGCCATCACAAATCGTGTCATCGCAAATCGCAAGATCGCAGATTACACCATTGCATATTGCACCATCGCAGCAATCGAAACATCATAGGCTGCAACATCGCAGGTCACAGAAGTTTAATGTTTTCCAAATCTTGCCAGTTCATTTCTGCGATATGCGATCTTGCGATCGGTGTTATCGCAGATTGGTAAATCTTGAAGTTTTTCCTTATGAGTATTACTTCATTGTGATGCGATGTTATGCTTAACATGGGGGTCTTGCGCATACTAATATTATAGAGGAATGGAGGAATTTCCTATCTTTTTTGCAACGCAGTTTTAAAGACTTTTACCGTATCATAGACTTAGGTTAAAAGAAATATTCGAAAAACATTTCTAAGCTTACGATGGTAACCTTATTTTGAAGAAAGGAAAAACTTGCTTTTTCTTAAAAATTAACTAAGGGTCCCCATTCATTTAGTATTTGGACAACACTTAAATGAACAAGTGGGGGGGGGGGCACGGGGGGGTCTGGCCACAACACATTACCAACACCGGTAATAAAACACATGGCATTCTTTGAAGTTATTGGTTGCCATTTTCATGGAATACTATTAACTTCTTAGGTTTACATCACAGTGAAGATACATCCCTCTTGTATTTCTTTTGTTTCTAGGAATGTGATAATAATTCATTTTCATTGCTCTTAGTTTTTACCTCTGGACTAAAGAGATGCATGGGTACATTTATTAGCATAGATACACATAAAATATCCAAAACAAATGCAACAATTTTTTATATTAGATTGGATAATGTATGACTAGGATATGGTGAAATATATACTAGTGCTATTTGGCTTAAGGGAGGGAGAGGATGGAATTATTTGGTCTAAAACAAATACTATGGAATGTATATTGCATAGCTAGAATGCAAGGTTATTTATTAGGAGGATGAAGAGGGTGAAAACAAGTGGCGATGGAGTTTATTATGGAAACTTAAAGGTCCTTTGAAAACTATGCTACTCATGGCTAGCACCATCAAATGAATTATTGAGTTGGGGAAATTGTTAGAAGAGGTTTTGATAGGGCCCTAGCAGATGCATACTCTGTAAAGATGGTGAAAAAACTATTGGTCATCTACTAGTGCATTGCCCTTGTAGTAAAGAACTTTGGAATGAAGCTCTAAAATTTAGAGATAGGGAAGAAGAGTGGGTAGGGAATCCTTTGGTTATTTGTTTGGGTAGACAGTTAAAGGATCAAGATGTGAATGAGCGCAAGGTGTTGCCTTGTACAGTAGCATGAGATCTTTGCAAGCATGAAATCTAATGTCATAGTATGGTAGTGTTGTGACAAAGAGAATGAGACACAGTACGAGTTTGATGCCCCTAAGCATTACATATTTAGGTGGAAGTGTTATCAATAGTCTCTAATAACATAATAATCTAGTCTCTCGAGAAATGGAGTCTATGAAAACCTCTAAAATCAGGAGGCCAAGATTGGAGGTATGCTATGTAGATTCACTTATATCTTCTATATGAGTCACGAATCTACAGTAGAATCTAATATTTGCAATAAAGGAGTGGGTATAAGGGCTTCACCTTGTTGACCAATATCTTACCATGTTCATTCATAAAGGGACTTTTAAAATTGTAAAGAGTAAAGTCAATGCATTATAAGTTTAAGGGTACCAAATGGTTTATAGGTATTGAGGGGAATTTAAAGGATATCTAGTAAAAATAAAGGATTGTTTTATTGGCAAATGTATTGAGAGGGGGGCTTGAAAAAATGATTTTTGGAGGTATTTATCAATACCTAGTGAAAGTAAGGGTATTCTTTAATATTCCATAATGCAGGTGCTATGTGACAATTCACTAGGTGAAGGCCCCATGGGAGTGGACGAAGCTTATGATGTTTAACACAATGAAAGTGTTGTTTCTAAGGATATATTCATACTTTATCACTAACATATAAGGATCTAGGGCTATGATAGTGATCACAAAACATATGGATGTGTGTTAGGTTACACTCAAGAGCATAATTGTAGGTGATATGGGCCATATGTTTCACAAATGCAACAAGAAACTTATGGCCATTGATCTATAATTCCTTCCTGGTTAAACATATAGATGATAAATGGCATCTATATATTCAAAGTTAATCTGGAACCATGCTAGCGCCATATAAATACTATTATATCCTTCAATTTCTTCCTCTCTTGAAACCCAAGTTATTTCCTCCTTATTTGAAGATGGAAATGTCAGTACTTGTGAAATGGCATGAGGGAAATGTGTAGAAAAATCATATTATAAAAACCATTAATATTTGGTTGGGAGTTTATCCATATTTCCCATGATGTATATAGTTATAATGTCATGTTGAGTAGATTTTTGGCACACCTTTAAGAAGGTATCATTATCGAATGGGGGCTAGAAATCTAAAATGTTATCCATTGAATTAGATATAGGGAAGGTTGATATAGTTTGAGTTTGTAGGAATTAATTATTGGAGAATACCCTATTGTAGAGGAAGCTTTGGGTTGAATGAAATTTCATGAACCTACTGTAGAATCTGTGAGCTAATTTTTGTATTTTTAATATATATTTTCCTTATAATATTTCTTATGATGGATGGCATATGATATGCAGGAAGATTTTCACTCTATAGGAGATATTCATTTCCTTTTGTATGGTCAAGAATATTCCTAAACCTCAAATGACGAAAATCTGCTATTCAAAGTGAACAAAGATATTTTGGATCTTAGAAAGTCATTTGTATCATGCTTATGCATGGTACAAGCTCTATATCCTCCAAGAAAGCTACAATAAATACTTAGCATGGAAGGATTTGCAACTAATGGCATCATCTAGATTGTTGCATTCCATTTCTATTATGCCTTATGATCACAAGCATGGGGCTCACCTTTTGAGTTGGAGAATGAGAAGGAAAGAAGTTCAAGAATGGTTAGTCTTTTAAGTTTTGGGATTTAGTTTGGATTCTAATATGAATACCAGGTAAGTGGTAAGTTATTTCAATGAAAAGGCTTAAGTTCATATGTCACTATTTGATATGTTTGCATTTGTATAGGTTTTTCTAGTATAAGTATTATATTTTATGCTTAGTTCAAGGAGTTTTCTTTCAATATGTCTAATAATAATATGTCTTTTTGGGATTTGTCATGCTCAACAATTCTATATGAAGTGGTAATAAATAGGTATGGAGCTAATTAAGACATTTATTTTTGAAATTAAGTCCTTCCTAGATTTTTCTCAAAAGTTAGAGCACACAGATATTCTTCTAGGCACTTTTTATGCTTGTACATGTTTTTGTTTTAGTAAGCTACATGGTTTCAATTATAATTGGATAGAATGTGGTGTAATATTAGGAAACATTTTACTATATCTACTTATATTTATAGCTTATACTAAGGTTTTGTACGATATAATCATAATGTTCTTTATATGGTTCTACATATGTCCATTATTATTTATAAAAATATGGTTTATGTTAACTCTTACCTTGAAATATAAGTTAAAATTTGAGGATATGTGAATATAAGTTAATTATACCATCTTTAACAGCCCTTTGGGTTCATGAAAGGAAAGTGGCAACATCTACTTATGCAGGTAACTTGTGTCCTTATTATGTTTTAGGTTTTCAAAGGTGTCATGACATGTGTTCTGTAAGAAGTGAAAAAATTGTATCATCTATTAGAAAATGATTTCCACCCTTTAGGTATTGTTGATAGAGTTCAATAACTGCTAGGAAGGCTCTCTAAGCTTAGTGACAAATTTTCTTCATCTTCTCCGGTCCCATAAGTGCAACTCGAGAAACAAATTCCTTCTTTAGAAAGGCTAACTACTTTGAGAGTGTTACAACAGGTGATGGGATTTAATTCCTACTTGTGTTTCATGCTTTCTATTATTCTATGGTGTCACTACTTGTGATTTGTAATTGTGACCTACTTTTAGAGTTACATAACTTACAAAATATGATGGGGAATTTAATTATTACTTTGTTCAGTTCATTTGTCTCTACTATTCTATGCAATATGGTGTCACAATCTTGGATTTGCTATTTCTTATACTTTGGTGTTAAAGTGTACACATTATCTTAGGTCTTTTAAAAGTAGAATTCTTGAGGTTTTCTAAAGTTAACCCTTGCATGTTTCCAGGTATCAAAATTGTATCAAACAATGAAAATCACAGTCTTGTCAAGGATGATACCATTTTCAGGTGAAGTAATACAATTTTCTGATTTTTAATATTTTGTATAAAAATACAACTTCTGCTAATTTTCAGGATTTAGTCTTTGTGCATGGAATCTTTTTTAGAGTGAGCATAATATAAACTCGTAAATGAATTTATTTATGAAAGACCTTAAATTAGAACAGTCCATATATCATAATATTCTTGAATTTTTTGAACAATCAATATATCAAGGAGATGAATTACAGTAGGAGGGGCCCAATACCTTAAGTACTGTTATTAACTTATAAGCCAAAGGTACCTCCTTGAATCATAATGCATGTATGGTTATTATCCACTCTTAGGGAAATAGTTACATGACTTAAATTACTCTAATGACATGAGAACTAAAACAATAGAGTCAAATTTCCTTATGGGAAATAGAATAATCTAGCAGATACCAAAAATAACTTTTTACCAGATGGTACATCAGTTGAGTTTTATGTTGTTGGTAAGTAGGGTGAGGTTGTGAAATTTTGGCAAGTAAAAAAAAGAGACCTTTAGATCTCATTCCCCAAAAGTTGCATTGGTAATTGACTCTTTTCAATAACCTCTTCTACTTATACAGGATGATAACGAGGGGTGTTACAACAACAACTCCACTGAAATATGCAAAAAAAGATTGTCTGAAATTCATTGTGTAGTTGCAAGTTATTATTATTTTAAATCAATGGCTATAATGGTAATTTTAATGATTTCCATAACTCTTAACATAATTATTTAAAGTGTTCTAGCTAAATGGAAGAGCGCCTTCCTTATAAGAAAGAGGTTGGTGGTTTGATTCCACTATGCGCTAACATGAATTAATCAATGATTTTGTAGCTTATTTTTTATTAAATATTTTTTGTATCCATTTATTTCAATGGTGAGGTATTTCTAGATTCACTGTTTTATATTGTGTTTAAAGAGAAAAATGTGATCTTTAAATAATTCTTTTTATTGTCTCTAGGGAGACAATAGCTAGTATTAAAGACATATTGTCTCTAATATGAGTGTTGTCACAAGAGAGATAAAAATGAAATTGTCTCCATAGAGAAAAAAATGCTTGTGTTATATATTGTCTTTATAGAGACAATATGTTTTAAGACAATAATCTTTAAGACAATATTTTTTAGACAATAATATTTAAGACAATATTTTTTAAGACAATAATATTTAAGACAATATTTTTTAAGACAATAATCTTTAAGACAATCATTTTTGAGACACCCGCTTAAAGACAATATTTAAGAAAATACACAAGTTTCCATTTGTCTCAAGTGAAGACAATTTACCCAAAAATTGTCTTAAATATTTTCTTAAACCCCCCTTTGCGTTGTAGTGTAGGGAAGCAAATCCCAAAACGTCTATTTTCCTCTCATATGAGCCATGAGTTGACGTTGTTTAAATCTCAGTATTTGACTATGGGAGCAAAGCATGAACACACAAATGGATCCATACAAGGCATTACAGGGCACCACCAATATTCTGCTAAAAAAAACTATTAATGATAAAACGTTGAATTTCTAAATGAGGGTAGTTTATAGAACCAATGAGCTAGAAATCCTTAGTTTGGGCTTGATATTCAACCCATATACCATGTTCTTACAATGTCTCAATGCCACTTGAGGAAATCACTGAATGGGAAATGCCCTAGCTGCACACCCATTAATGGCATAAAAATATTTCATAGAACAATGAATTATAACCCTTAACCTCTTCTGCATTGGAACAAAACGAAAAACCTAGTTAACCCATAATTATCGTGTCCTCTCAAGATCAGTCCCTGCATACTCCTTGGCTACCCTGTTACTCAACCCCTCTCTGCTCCTTTAACTAAGATGAAAAGGATTCAATTTAAATAGGAAAGACTAACATGATCATGCACCTCGAGCAAGTTGTAGTCCTTGCATTCTCCTTAGTTGCGTCTGTGCTCAAACCCCCTCGGCTCCTTCAACTGAGATGGCTTCAATTTCAATAGGAGAAACGTCGAGCAAGTTGTAGTACCTCCATGGCCCTTGGCTACACTTGCAACTCAACCCTGCTCATCTCCATCAACAAGGATGAAAATGAAGAAAAATTAAGATCAAGAACTTGGAGAAAATTGTGATATTTCATTTATGTTGTGCGAGATATGGCAACATAAAAATAAAATATTAATTGAAATAGAAAATGGGCGTTATGTCATGAGAGAGGCAAAAAGATAAAAAATAAAATATTAATTAAAATAAAATAGGGGTTGATTTGTCCCTATGTGTAGTAGTGGATTGAAGTTGTGTTTCACTTCGAAGTTCATGAGAATTATTTCTTATCTTAGCAATATTCATTTTTTTCTTAGCACTGGTCAAGATGGAAAGATATTTTTCATTAGCAAGAATCTGGTTGCTTACTTCCTTATAATACCTTAGCTTCCTTTTCCCTTCTAGCTCCTTATCATCCCACAACTTTTCGTTAAATTTAAGTAATAATATTTTTAATATTATCCTTCTTCTCTAAAATAATATCCCCTTTCATTTTTCATTAAAAATAATTTAGTAGATTAAATTTTAACAATATAACTTATTAATAAAACATTTCAAGGAAAACAAATTACATTTATTTAATAATTTAATATGTTAAGTTTTAACAATACAATACATATTGATCATACATTTCAAGACAAACAAATTACAACCATTCAATTAGCTCTATAAAATGAATGAATCAACATTAAACTTACTAGTCCTTACCTTCAAGGACTATAGCGATCAATGGAAATTTACCAAGCATTAAATTGTTTTGACTAAGCATTGTATTCAATGTTTAACTAATGTTTTAGCTGAAATATTTAACCATTTTCTATGAAAATTTTTATTTGGATCTCTTATTGCAGGAAAAACAGTATGATTTTGTTAAAACTTACGATAATCAATTTCAAATTTCAATTCAATGTTAATTTAATGCTAGCTTGTAGTTAGCATTACTAGAAAAATATTTAATATTTTTCTTCTCCACTGTAATACACATTGAAAGCCACCACTCCAATGCAGTCCACAATTTAGGCCACCATAGTACATATCCAATGCAATTCACAACTTCGTGGCAAGCTGCACGTCATGACCTCCCTCGTGTTGGGACATAATATTGCCTCCATGGCGCTTTGTTCTAATGTTACTTAGGCTTGGAGTAGCTACTTCCCAATACCTACCTCCAACTAGGGGAGTTAATTTCCTATCCCTCTCCAATACAACTACAATACTTGCTTAGATGGCCACCTAAGAGGCTCAAAAACCTAATTTCTATGGACATGAGGAACCGAGTATGGTCCTTGTTGAGTTTGATGTTGTTAGATTTCTATCTAAAGTTGAGGGTATAAAGCTTGTGATTCCAAGCACTAGACAAAGGCCAACTACATCAAAAACGGAAAAAGGTGGCAAGTAAGCTTGTGCTTTATTCTGAATATTTATATGAATATCCTCCCTCAATCATGGATCTTAATGTTTATTACAATGGGGTGAAGAACCTCAAGTCATGACTCTGAATGTTTAATACGGTGGGGTGAAGAGCCCCTTTTTGCTAAGGATAAATATCTAAAGAGAAAATTCAAACCAAGCTCTAATAGGATTTCAGATAAATTAACAAAAAATGTTCTTCACAGACTTACCTTCCCTTCTATGACCTTTCCAAAAGAGTAAAAAATAGATATAGAGAGAGTTTCAACATGGGAGAGATATCCCAAAGAGTGAAAGTATCTGGCATGTTCCAGGGAACATTCTAATTGAACCAGCTGTGGACATAATCACATCAACTACCCTCCCTAGAGTGCTCATCACATAGAGACCCCCTACCTAAAGCCTTTGGTAAAATCGATGAGCACACTAAACTACATCAGTGTGAGGTTGAACTTGTACAACATGAGGCACCATTGCATCATCACAGCCTTTGTAAACAACATGGATTTCTGACTCACTACTAGGTGTTAAAAATATGTTGTTCACCATATTCGCTCTCGCTCTCTTCTTCAACTGTTAGAGAGTCATAATGTTAGGTATTATTAATATCTTGTTCATCATCTTTGCTCTTGCTCTATTAAAAAAAATGAATGATCTCCAACAAATTATTTTTTTGTTCCTTACTTTTAATTTTGATAATCGAATGCATTTTTCTCATCCACATAGATGTTATAGACTCGACTTCATAGTTTTCTGGAGTGCTGCTATTTTTTAAGATATATTATGTTATCGACACTATATTTTCTCTATCCATGAGTGGTTGTATTCCTATTCTTATTCTATACCATAATAATGATTTTTAAAACCCAGTTGCTCGCATGTTTCGATGAGAGAGAGCATGATGAAAAAAATACATAGAATTGAGTAAATGGCCATGAAACCCATTTTGTATAGAGAACATGGGGTGAGTTTATGATGCCATAGCTTTTCTAACTTTGTATTTATGTATTTATTTAATTTGGAAACTTTTAGAAAATTCTAGATTTTATGGAGACTTATAGAATTTGTTAAAGATTAAGCAGTTAGATGGATTCTTAGAATTGGAATTGAGATGATTTCTCTCAATTTCGTCAAAATATCTAGGAAGGAGTTTTTCCTTTATGAAATTCGAGAGTTTTCCTCCTCAAGAATAAATAACCATGCAATTCATTTATAAAACCCAAATTTAGAGAGAAAATAATTTAATAAATGTTATGTTTGTTTTTTTAACAAATTTCTCTTTTGGTCTCTGCATTAGTTTGGCCCTACAGAAAGATTCGTGCAGGGCAAAGGCTAATTCATTCCTTGTAGCTAAAGAAAACTTTGACTACATCGTGCTAAGGCTAGAAAAAACAATGAAAAAAATCCAATGAAGATGTATAAGAAAATCAATACACTGGCATTAGTTAACTCTTCTACTTGTAGGCCTTGATGTTAGTTCCTCTATTTATAGGAAGAAACATGGCCATGGTGAAACCAACTAAACAGAAAAAAGTTTGAGACACATGGACTTGCATGCACTCTCCCATACATGTTTGTCTAACAAGATATTTTATTTATTTATTTTTGTTAATATTATTTTTCAAATTTCAATAAATATTCTTCTGGTGATTATGGATGCATTAATTTAATTGAATAAATAAATTAAATAAATGGCACAAGAATATATAAAGTAACTTTTATATATGACCGATACAGTAATGCCATGGGCATCTGCTTATGTAATTTTCAACTATAATGAAAGTTACTGATTTTTCCAGTGGAAAAAAAAAATAAAGTAACTTT
>APFE031760307.1:8129-26163 GCA_000404065.3 Pinus taeda
AAAATCTGGATCGACCATCCCCATCGATATTTGGATATCATGTCGATGCTACACTCTTGGCTAGCGATGGTAAGAAGAAAGGGAAGATTAGATTCCCATGTATGCTATGTGAAGGAGAGCATCTTCTTCACCTTTTTCCTCTTATGGATAAAGCTTCCAAAGTTTTGGAAAACCTTACAGCTCCTTAACCCCAACTTCCTGTTGGTTATCAGAAGCTTTCTTCTAACCCTCTCCTGGTTGGTAAAGAGATTGACTTAGATTCATCTTTTGTCCATCTTGCTCTTCCTGAGTAGGATTCTTTTGTGTCAGTTACCGACCAACCATTGGTCTAAAAGAGTGTCAACTTGGTTCGCCCACCAGTTTCTCACTTTGCTCTAGAAGAGCGTAGTGATCATACTGCTCATGTTCTTCTTGTCTCCTCATAGTCTCATGAATCGAAGAGTGACCCTCCTGTCTTGGCTATTCAGGAGAGTACTTCTTCTATTCCTGTAGAGAATAGGGGCAATCATACGATACCCCCACCAAGTAGTTCTGTTGTTTCTTTCGATTGGAGTCACTTGATTGCTTATCGTCTCCCATCTTATGTGCCTTTTCCAGATCACCATACAAGCCTATTATATGGCAGTATCTGGCACTATATTAGATGAAGGTGTGTCTGTTAGCATCATGTATTCTACTACTTGGAAAGATTTGGGCTCCCCACAGCTTGTGCCTATCACCAAGAATCTCTTAGCTTTCAACGGAGGAACCAGTCAACCCTTATGGATCCTTCCGAAATTCCCTATTACTTTGGGACTAAAGATTGTCTATAGAGACGTGATGGCAGTCCAAGGTCCGCTAGATTTCAATCTCCTCCTTGGATGCGACTATGTTTATGTCATGGGAGATCTTGTTTCTTCGCTTTTCCGTGTGGTTTGTTTTCCACACAAAGGAAGAATTGTGAATATTGATCAACTGTCTTTCATTGGTCATCAGGCATCTCCTTTGTAACCATCATCCCCTATCAGCTCTTGTTTGCAAGCATTACCTTCCCCTCCACAGGTTAATTATGTGGTTAACCATTCCGTCTTTGCATCTGTTGATGATCACACAGATGGTATAGTACATTATGTACTGGGGGCATTGGAACCCGATCTGTCTTTGGTACCAAATGACATGTATTCCTCTTGGAGCGTGGTCCTTCCATCTAGTGAATACCTCTTGGGAGCCATGTTCTCATATCATCCATGAACAGAGATGAGGATAGTTCCTAGTCTTGTGTCAACCTCGTTAAAAAATGAAACAAGGAGTGAGAGGGTAGTTCTTTTCTTGTGTCAACCTCGTTAGAAAATGAAACCAAGCAGATGAGGATAGTTCCTGGTCTTGTGTCAACCTCGTTAAAAAATGAAACAAGAGATGATGAGAGTTCCTGGTCTTGTGTCAACCTCGTTAAAAAATGAAACAAGGATCCAAAGCATACTTCCTTGTCTTATGTCAAGATCATTAAAAAATGAAACAAGGTTCTTGAGGATAATTCTTTTGTTGTGTCAACCTCATTAAAAAATGAAACAACTCCTTTTTCCAAATCGAGTCTTTAATTAAGATTTCGTAAAATCGTAGTCGATTCTTTCCAAGATCTCGAAAGTGAACCTTCATTCCATCCACCTAGTTGAATGAAATGAAGCTTGGGGGGCATGTACCTCGATTTGTGTCATTATGCTGGGGGCGTGCAAACTTATGGCAAGCATATTTTTTCCTTTCAAGCTTGTGTAAACATGAAATTGAATCCAAGCAGAGTTCTCCATGGTTCAAGCTTGTGTAAAAATGAACCCACACCCGATTTACATCTCATGATTGTCATTTTTATCAACTAATTTCTGCTAGATAAGCCTTGGTTGTTTCATTCCATCGCCACCATCTCTTTGGCTAATCATATGCTTTCACTTGGTTGTTTTCCTTTCCTGAGGGACCACAGCGATGAGTGGTTTTATTAGCCAGCCTCTTGACCATTATGTGTTTTGAGCAGTTCCTCCATTACTGGAACCAGTTGCTACCCTTTATACCACTCGTTCCTCTAGGACGAGTCACCTTTAAGCTCTTTTCTGACTCGTAAAATATGAAAAGAGTGCCGAGTATTTTTCCCTTTTTGACTCATTAAAGAGAATAAAAATGGGGGGTCCGCTTTCAGCTCTTTTTCGACCCTTTAAAAATGAAAAGATGGTCGAGCCCTTATCATTTCGAACTCATTAACGGATGCGAAATGTCGTGTGCACGGTATAAGTTTACCCCTTTCGGGCTAGGAGGCACAATTTATGGAAAAGGTACTCCTTGGGTGAAATGGTCAAGTAGTTCTCTCAAGCATTGTTTTCTACCTTTTCGGGCTCGAGAGACACAAACGTATGAAAGGGGACCATGTGGAGTTTCTTTTACATGTCTTTTTCAAACTCTCTAAACATGAAAAAGATACCGAGTTACACCTTTGTCGGACTCGTTAAACTATTAAATGACATCAAATTCGTCACCATGATGAGACTGAGCTTCTCTTTCTTAGGACTTGTTAAAATTTACTAGGTCAGATTTGTCTGAAGGACAGACTTATATTACAAGCATATGTTATCCCCTTCAATTTTTTGTTTCAAAAATAGTTGGGGTACTTGCCAGAAATGGTGGGGGAAAATTTGGAAGTATTCTGTCGGTTGTATTAATTATTAGGGCAGCTTGTCACTCTTGAACATCAACACTCTTTCTGCTTCATGTCGGGTTGGGATATCCCCACTTTATCATTTTTCTTTAGGGTTTTGGGTTATCAATTTTTTCTCCTTCCATCTGATCCTTGCTGCATCATCATTACCTTTGATCCCTTAGTACCAAAATGCTGCCAAACTCCAGAGTCATGTCACTGAGATGTTCAAGAGCTTAATCCTTCTGCAATTTGTATCCTTACACACCTTCCTTAGATTCTTTGTCTCGTCCGCATACATATTTTTCCT
This sequence comes from Pinus taeda, assembly GCA_000404065.3. NCBI lineage: Eukaryota > Viridiplantae > Streptophyta > Pinopsida > Pinales > Pinaceae > Pinus > Pinus taeda. Next base: position 11,099 of record APFE031760307.1, read on the forward strand.
TTGTCTCGCGTTGATGATGTGAGAAACATTATGGCCCTCCTTCGACCGATCTCTTCCTGTCGACTTCAGCTCATTATTCGAGAAGTTGATCGAGAGACTCCTTTCTGGTACCTTAGAGCTTGCATGCCTTAATGGCAAGTTCTTCACATTCGACGATGGGCTTTCATTATTGGCCTTTGATTGGGCGATTTCATGGGTGTTTGACTTCATATCATTCTTCACACTTTGTGGACTGTACTAGCAGTACCTTGAGAACCATTGACATTATGGGTGGTCGCTCTCGCGCTTGTTAACGGTTTACATCATTGACTGGTAATCAAGCGATTTTCTAGTATGCTCGACTTCAGCACATCTATTCACATATTAGAATTTGTACCTTTATCGGGTTGGGACTCAAGACCCTGGGCTCAGATTACACAAGTCCAAGTTGCGTGGATTGTTTCATGATTGCATACATGACTCTTTTGATTGGATGGTTGCAACCATACCTGAGTCTTTTATATGGTCTTTTTGATTGGATGGTTGCATCCATACAACAGATCATTCATGTTTATCTTCCGGATGGTTGCGCCCATGCCTTATGCACATGTATTTCCTTTCACTATGTACTCATGTATCAAAGATATCAGTTGTACTTGCAATTGCAGGTTCTCTGTGATGGTGTTCTATTTCAGTTATGGATTCGTAAAGCATTTCACCCCTCCCACTCTCTCGGCTTTCATGCTTTAGGGGGCATCTGTTATACAGTATCTTTTCACTGACCCCACATTCCCTGATCCTGGACACTACTGGTCCGTGTTATTGACATCTTCTTTGTGTCATGTTGAAAAATATGTGTCAGTGTCTTCCTTGTCATCTCAGGAAGAATACCTCAGTTTCTTTACTCTTGGAGCAGACCCTTTTTTACCTATGTTTTTGGGTCGTCGTGGGTCATCAGTTATACTACCCATGAAGATGGCCAAGATTGAGCTAAGCCTAGTGACATCGTGGCCCTGTCTCTTCATTTCACTTGCGACGATCTACTTTTGGCGAGTTTGTTTTAACAAATATCAATGAGTAGTCTTGGGGTTGGTTGTTGGATCAGATGAGCTCGGCTCCCTCCTTTTGGATGGTTGTTTGGCCCTTTATGCAACCTCCCAAAGGGATAAGCTCTTTCTCCTATCTCTTAAGGAGGCTCCTCCTCTTATAAATATCTCCTCCATGGCTGAGTTTAAGCTGGTAGTGAAGAATTAGTCGCAAGTGGAATTTGAAGTTGGCAGATTTTAGAGTTTGGAAGTAGCCTCTTATGTAACTTAGCCTGGGATGGTTTTCAGTGGAGTTGGCTTGATTGTATGAGTGTCCTAGCATCATAATTTTTCCTTTTGGGTAGGAGAGAGAGTTATTCATCCTCTTGGGAGACACTTCACAAGTGAATTCTTGCAGAGACATGCTAACAGGACCCTTCAAGGAGACCTACAACATCAAGGCATGGTTGTAAGTTTTACTTCAATTCATATTAATACAAATCAATGGTTTATTTCCTACATCTTATTTCAAATTGCATATTGATAGCTTGATGGTCCTTGACCCTTTAAGTAGATCATTTTCGTCATATTCTATTATGTTCGTTGCCATTCTCTGTATGTTGCTTTTAGGTATAGAAGTGATTAGAAGAACGAGAGCTGGAGCAACACAACGAGAACTTCATCAAATGAGGATTTGAAGGTAGGCCTTCATGACATCAACTATCTAAGGAAATTTGATTTGGTATTGTCTTTGCTGTGACTAGACCCACTCTAGGGCTAGAGGGGTTGCCTCTGTCCGCAGAGGGAACTTTCCTGCATCACACTTGGGGAGAGGATCCCCATTGATGATATGTTGATCAGGAGGATCAATGTGTTGCCATGTGCAGGAGAATACCTTTCCAACACTTTTGTTATCAAGTCTCAAGAAAAGAAGCTCACAGACCAAGTAAAGAAAGATATTAACGTCATCAAGAAGTCGAGAGGATATGCTGTAAGCTCAATTTTGATAAGGCTATCGCCTTTGCCACATCCATTTTGGCTAGTAAGATTATGAGGAAATGAAAGGAAGATGAGGTGCTAGCCCCAATAATTCAGTTGGCTATGTAGTGCAGCCAAGGGGTGTAGTTTAATTAGGGTAGATACCTCTACCAGGAGTTTTTGGATGATTTTTGCAAGGTCAGGGAAGATAGGAAACCCTTCCATTATGCATGGTTGTTACTTTTGATTGCTTTGACAGCCTGGAGAACCTCTTACGAGTCATAGTATCCTACTGTCAATCCAGACTTGTATAAAGCTGCGAGGTACGCTTCGTTGTGGGCATCAAAGGATCCAAGTTGGGTGGTAAAGAATAAATTATTTTGGGTGCTATTTGAGATGGATTTGTGTATCGTGATTAGCCAGAATTCATGGCTATCACCGATGCTACTTAACCAATATCGTGGATTTGTGGACTTCAAAGCAGACTTCCACAACATATACATACAGGTGAAGAAAGATGCAGAGGGAATATGGTATGAGTTGCCCTATTTGGTCGTAGAGTAGGAAATTTTTTCGGTAATATCTAATTGGTCAAGGATGTGACTGGACACTAGCAAGGAATCTAAAGGAGACCAAGCAATTACCAACAAAACAGTGAAGACCACAAGAGGTATGTCGAAGGAAGACACAAAGAAGGCGCCTCAAAAGGTCATTGTGGGCCTTGGGAAGAATATCACGTAGGAGCCAGATCACGTAGAAGAAGAGGAGTCAGATGTGAAGGAACCAGAGGAGGGTGGAGTAGACCCTTTTAAGGAGAAATAGATATTGAGTCTCCTTTCATCCTAAAAATGAGGAAGAAACCCACCACTGGAGGTGCGCGAAAGAAGCAAAAGTGACAAGACCTCCAACATTGAATCGATGGTCCTCATTAAGGGGGACATCGATGAGATCGGTGACACTATGCGCTTAGTCACCGAGGACATGTGGGGACATATGGAGGATCAATACAAATCAATATTGACACAAGTCCAACAAGGCCTCAAAGAGCTACATGTACAAGCGAGTGTGATTCAAGCAAGCAAGAATCAAGCAAGCGTGGGAACGTCAAGTGTCAAACTAACATTACCTTCTTCATTGGTGGTAACCACAGAGGTCTGCACAGTTCCCATTCCAGGAGGGTCGTTGTGCTTTGCTACCAAGGCAGATCAGGCAACAGTGCCATATGGGAGAAATTCAATGCTAAACTTAGCAGCGCTTCCCATTCAAGCATTGTATGAACTCCACCAGGGAGTGTTTGATGAACTAAATATATGGGAAGACCTGGTTCTCTTCGTGATTAAATACCCCAAGAGCCACAATGAGAAGCTAACTTAGGAAGTTGCCAGGACCATCTAGGATAGGGATGCAGCCATTGTACATAGTATGCAGCAAGAGGATGCCATTACCCAAACTTGCATTGAGCTACCAAAGCTCCTCATACAAACTAAAGAAACTTCCGAAGAGAAACTCCACAAGCTGGCCTCCATGGTGAAGGTGTCCAAAGAAGAGGTTGAACGAGTAAAGTTTGAGATGCAAATGTAGGTCATAAAGTTGCAGATGAAGCTACAACCAACAACACCTCTCGAAGTTCAAGAGTAGCATGAGGTTTCTATTAAGGCAAACATTGACGTACTAGAAGCTACAGTTAAGGACTGTAGCCATACCTTTTAGCACGCCATGGAGATGTGGGCCTCGTTGCAAGAGGACCCACATGTACATAAGATTGAAGCTGACATAAGAGAAAAACAACTGTAGTTCGATGAAATTAGGGCAACAACGTGGACCTTAGCACCTATGCAATGGTTCATCAGACTCCAAGAAGGGAAAGCTATTCAGACTCAGATAGACGAGTTGCGATGCAAAGCATCTATCATTTCAGTGCGAACACAACCGTGGGCCGATGAAGCTAGTGAACTCTCTCAGGTTGTAGAGAGGAAATTGAAAGGGATGCAACAGATGCAGAGGAACATTGGCTTAAGAGTCAAGGGACCAACTACTGAGAAATTGGTCGAGGAGGTTCAGCAGGCCGCTACGCAGTGCACAACAAAGCTTCAAGTATTGATGACAGAGTTCAACGGCCTTAAAGTGCACATCGAGGATGTACAGGTAGAGTGACTTAGGATGATTCATTTCTTTTTGTTGGGGGCCTATTGGGATGGGGTCCCCCAGGTCTAAGTTTTTCCTAAATTTTGAATCAATTTTGATTTAATATTGTAAAGTCTTCGCATATTGAGGAGCAGAGTGAAAATAATGCAAAAAGTTAAGAGTGAAAGGGGATTTTAGGTAGGTCAAAGACCCTTATTTTGTAAAGGGATCGGTTGTTTTGATTAAGTAATGAGCTCAACCCATGGTTCACTAACCATGGTAATGTAATGTAAAACCTATAAAAGGAAGTCATCTAGGATTCATTAGGCAGCTTTTTGAAGTTCATGAATGAGAGCTTGAGTCTATTTTGTCTTTAGTTTTGTATTCTGGTGAAGGGGAAGGCTCTTGCATCTGAGTGCACGAAGACCTTGGAAATTTCATAGTTGAATGCATGGCCCTAACAACTGTGTGCGTAGGGTCGAAAGAAGTGTATTAATTGAAGATCTGAAGTAATAAAGTCTATTTGAAGCAATTTCGTGTGTTCTTTGTATATTTATATGTTTCTGTATTTATGCTCAATTATGATTCAGTTCTCTATAATATTGTTTTAATCAAATTGAGAAGGTCCATATCTACTTTTGTATGATAACGTATACATGTTAGGGAAATTAGGCGAAGCTCATAAATCTATTTAAGTAGAAATTGCTTAAGTCTATGATTCTAAATATAAGGGTTCACGAAGGTTGGATCAGGCCCTAGATTAAAGAAATTCCTTGCTACTACATCACATAGCCTTCTAGATGTAGAAACCTAGTTCTAGCATCCCTCAATATTGCCTCGAGTGAGACTGTAGTATGTGCTAAGTGGATTGTTGGCGAAAGGGTCGGTAGTGTAGGGTTTTGTTGATTAGCATAGCTAACTTTGAACCTGGGTCCAAGCCCCCTCAAGCCAACATGCCTGAAAGGGTGTCTCTTTAACTAGGGATAAATTGACTTGAGGGAGGGCCAACTTGACAATTTTGGAGCCAAAATTCAAAATTTTCTCTTTTGAATCTGACATGAAGAACATGTTTTATATTGATTATTATATAGATTTCAAGGGTTAAAAATTAAATGAAGACTGACCATAGCTACAAAATTCAACACTCTCTCTTAGCTAGGGAGGTATTCATAATGACTATCAAATGCTCTCTTGTTGATAAGTTTCTAGAAGAAAATGTTATAACAATTCATTATCAACATCAACATCATTCAGTTACCATAATCTCGCTCAACAACTTTGACTCATGGTAAAGTATACAACATAACTAGTTACCATAATTCTGGTTAGTATCTCTGACCTATTGTGCCTCATCACCATAACCCTAGTTGGTATGCCTGGCACATGGTACATGATTAGCATCAACTAGTCACCATAATTCTGGTCCCCCTAACACATGGTATACATACTCGTCTTGGTTCACCATCGTCCTAGTTAATATCTTTGACTCATGGTGAATTTCCAAAGGCCTCATTCTTCATGAGTAATTATGGGCCTGATGCTAAATGTGATCACTCAACCTATCTAGATAGTCTAAGCTTGATGCTAAAAGGAACCCACTCAACAGAGCGATTTTGGGTCTGTTATAGGTCATTTTGTCACATGTGGTCAACAGGCCTTCAAACTAGATCAATTCATATGCTTAAACACCTTGTCATCATCCCTACAAAAATCCCTAAGAATGACTCTCCTAAACCGCCGAGTATTTGGGCTTAACTGCCTCATTTCAATGTTTTTAAGGCCCATTGCATGGATTAATTCACATACTTGAACACCTTGTCATCATCCCTACACAAAGCCCTAAGCATCACTCTCCTAAATACCTAAGTATTTGGGCTTAACTGCCTCATTTCATTGCTTTTAAGGCTCAGTGCACCTTGGCCCTTTGGGGACCTATGTTCAGCAACAACTTACTCCATTATGGACCAACGATGATCAACAGTAGGCCTTCCCTTGTTGGGGGTGCACTGATTCTAGAAATTCAGGAAAATTAAAAAGAACCCCGAAGCTTCAAGAGGTTGTTTTAACCATTTACCTTGGATAAGGACTTCAAATCCTATCTGATCTTTCCTTGGAAATTTCACCTCTTATCCCTTGAGCTCATCCTCCCATCCTAAGTGGATCTCAAGCCTAGATTTTTAAATGGATAAGAATTCATTAACTACCATCCTCTCCTATATATTTACTACCATCCATAAGTTATGGGTTGGATTTTGGAGACTGATCATACCCTCATGTTGTTTCCTTGAATTTAAGAGAGTCATCATATTCATGCATCAAGGTGGCATAGAGGTGTGCTTTGTGGAAAGGAAGGATAAGTCAACTTGGGGATATCTCTACAAGATCAACACCATTATTGGTTGTAACTCTCTCCATTTCTATTAATACAAAGATTACATTGTTTTTTTATATGTGTTATGTTATGTTTACATTCATGTATTTCAATGCCTTGTTGATCCATTGAATTTAGTAATTGGATTATGCTATATAGATGTCGTAGATATTTGGCTTGTGTTGATTGTATGTGTAAGTTCTAATTACAAAAATCAGAGTTAGGATTGGAGCTTACAAGCAGAGAAGAGAGTGAAGCTTGTGGCAGATTCCAATTAAGCCTCTTTCCATTGTTCAATTACTTTAAGGGAAACTTTATATTCTTTGATTTATGTTGTTCTAGTCGACTAGGTTGCTAGGTCTAGGGAAGATACTTTTGTCTGTAGTCATAAATTATGCATAACAAATTGGCGAATCCGTTGGGGAATTGATTCTTCCCTTAGTGGTTTCGTTGATCTTGGTACCTTTTTCACCTCTTATATTCATCTTGATTACCCATTCAGACATTGATTGATCTTAGTAAAACATATGTTTGAGCTTGGTTGGGTTTCTTGTGTTGTGTTTTGACTGAAACTGCCCCAACACATCTCTCTTTTTTGAGATAGAGTGCTCTAGAGCACCCTGGATCACTGGCTACCTGCTCTGCATTGCATAATCTCCTATGTTGCACCTGTGCTGATTGCATTGTAGAACACCTTCTCCTATGTTGCACCTATGTTGATTCCTCTATACCTACACTAGATCAAAAAATATGGCTAATACTACTCTTTGGATATTAACAAGGGCATAACCCAAAAGGAAACACATTAGAGGCTAATTTTCTTGATATGCATGTAAAAGTGGTATTATCTTTATCCTTAGGTGCAATATGTATATGGTTGTACCCACAAAATCCATTAAGAAAATATAAGTACTTTTTATGAGCTAATGTGTCCAAAACTAAAACAATAAATGGAAGAAAGAAGTAATATTTTAAACAAGGCTTGTTAAGTTCTTTATAGTTGACATAAATCCACCACTTACCATTTTTCTTAACAACTATTACAAGGGATGAAATCCATTATCTATCTTAAATTGGGTAAAGAAAAATGACATCATGTATTTTTTGCATCTCTTCATAACAATCTCTTTTATAACTATATGCATGCAACTTTGTGGCTATCAAATGGGATGGCACCCTCCTAGATGTAGGTATGATGTGTGTATGTGTTGAAGTGGACCCCCTTCAAGTCTTGATAGTTCCGAGTGAATGCATCAATGTTTTTTTGTAACATTTTGACTACTTCTTCCTCCCCAAGTTTGTCAAGCTGAGAATTTCTATGTAAAAATTTCTTGGACTAATTTAAATAGGGATAGTGCAAGATTTTGATGTGTCTGTGGCTGATGCAAATATATGTAGTGATAATGAAGCATTTAGACAACGATTCTCTTGAAATATAAAATAAAAATATGAATGAGTGGATTATGATTTTATAAAGAATCTAAATTAACAAGAAAATCATCAACCTAGATTTTTTTAATATGTTTTTAAAAATGTATAGTTTGATCAACTATAAAAATGGGATGGACATTTTATTTCTTTATTCGTGTTTTCAAGCCATAAAGTTTCTTCATGAGAGGACTTAGTATGAGGATTCAAATTTAATTTTTTCATGGACTCGCCATGTGAAATGTGGATTTTTCTTTAAACATTGTGAAATAGGAAAATGTCCTAATTCATCCATAGTCACACCTTTTGTTGAAATTTTGGAAGCTTTAGAAAAATTATTTCTAATCCCCTCACTAGATCTAGATTGAATTCAAGAATAAATCTTGCAAAGTTCACTGATCTCTACAAATATTAGTTGTGAAACATCTCCAGCTCCCATCAAATTAAGAAAATCAATAGATTCATCTAAGATACCTCTAAGAAAAATTATCCTAATAATATATTGATCAATTTTGTTTTACTTGGATCATTAGAGTTGTATAGAAACCTTTCAATGTATTCTTCCAAAATACCTTGTTCTTTTTGCGTGATCTTAAAAATCTTTCTCTCAAATCCGTAGCCTTATAATATTCTTAATATTTTATATGAAAATTACTACACATCCTGTAGTGGTATACCTAGGGGGGATAATATGGGGTACAGAGGGAGGTACCCAAGGAAATAATGTGATTAATGCAATGATGATAAATAAATGAGCTATAGTTAATAAATAAAGTGGTTAACCCACATTATGCAAGGGGCCACAAGTAGTTAAGCAATATTGTGATAATCCCATTGTATTGGATGTATGATATTGAGAAACCAATGGTATTATATGTATGAATATCGTATAGAGGATAGAGACTTTCCATTGAGACATGTCAAAAATTGGTTTTGTATTGACAAACATTGGCTTGTGAAGTGTTCTCCTTCATGAAGGAGTGATTGTATGGTGTTATCCTACCTCAAGGGTTTTTCGATTAGTAAAATATTTCAATTCTATCATCTAGTGTGTTATTATTCTAGCATATTCTTATATTCAATATTTTAGTAGGTTAGATCTATTGCAAGTCATATCAAAGCTCTTTCTTGGGAAAATCAAGGATATTTTGTTTTTCCTTTTTTGCAATATTGTTTTAGGAAAATTGGGGTGGCGAGTTTGCAAATCAGATCTAGAAATTTTGGTGCAAAATTTTCTGATACCAATTGCATATCTAAGTTTCTTGCGAAAAATACCCCAATTAAAAAAAACCGTTCGAATCAAAGTCCAAATGAGGGAGATATCACTGATTTAAAATCAATTGTTTTGCAAAATCTTTTCTGACAGAAAATTGTGGATGACAGACCGCGAGTCATTTTTTGTAGTTTTTCATGCACAATTTCAAGAAACTAATTGAGGATATGATCTCTCCTTGAAAAATCACCCAATTTAAAAAATAAAATTGGTTGAATTTGAGTCCGGATGAGGGCGATATCATTTATTTAAAATCATTTTTTGTTTGCAATGCAGATCTAAGTATATGGAGTTCCCCGATCATGTTTTCAATCACATGGAAAGATGCAAAATGGTCATTCCATTTTCGAAAACGAACTATAATAAGGATTCTCATCCATATTGACCGAGTTGTGACCATTTTAAATTTTCCGCACATAGTTGGTAATTTTTTCAAAACCCTCATTCTACTTCATGGGTTCTATTGTGCTATCTTTTACAGGAAAAGATGATGGCACTACTATTGAAGAATTCCTAAAAATGTAAAATTCAAATTATCCAATATTATGAAAACTTTTATTGTCACTTCATTTTAGAGATGAGGCTACCATATGGTGGAACTCACTTGACACAAAGAATTTGGTAAGCCTTCTCGATGAAGAGTTTGAAAAAATCTCTATGGACAAATGGTATCATGCTAGAAGACAGGACGATGAGACACATAAGGGGTTATTTTATGCTAGTATATTCTTATTACATGTTCATAGATACATTCAAAAGGAGAAGATCATCGTGTCTATCAATCCTAATTGCAAGCATAATTTTATCAATGCTTATTTGGAAAAAATATTACAAGTTCTAGCAAATCATACTGCAAACACATAGGTTGATAATGAGGTTGTTCAAATTTATAAAGATTTGAAGATTTCTATGGATAAGTATGTGTTGCATTTTGATTTTTATACTTCAGATATGGATAATGTGGGTGTTGTTTTGGGATACCCTTGGATGTAATCTGTTGGTACTGTCAATATTAATGTGCAAAAGAAATGTCTAAAGCTCTGGTATAAAAAGAAAAAAATTACATTGCAGGATATTTGCATCAGTAAATAGGTAGAGTCCAAGGAGGCCCAAGCATAAATCTCTATAGGTACTGGCACATCAGATGAAGAGTCTGTGGTGGAAGTAATAATGGAAGACAAGAAACAAAAGTAAGTAGTGCAAAAGGAACCCGACGCCACTTAGGCTCCATTAGGTGGGGAATTGAAGAAAGCTACACCATCAATTAAAGCTTCAACATATCACCATCTTCACCACCCAACAAGGTGGCAAAGAATTAGCAACAAGGACAACAATATTTGGAAAACACGTATAGAGATGCGTCGATCCACCCACAACACATTAACACAAAGGAACCATAAGAACCAACTTCAATCTCAAGTGAGCGAGGCAATGGCTAGATCGATTGTTCACCTTTCCCTTGGATGGCTAGATGCATGTGCATGGTACCAATGGACTATTCTTTTGAGTAGATCTTATTATTTGTGTTCTTCTCATGTTCCAAGGATGAAACATGCTTAAGGGGGTTGGAATGTAATATACGTAGGGGGGATAATATGGGGTATAGAGGGAGGTACCTAAGGGAATATTTTGATATAATAATGCAAGGATGATAAATAAATGGGCTATTGATAATAAATAAAGTGGTTAACCCACATTATGCAAGGGACCACAAGTAGTTAAGGAATAATGTGATAAGTTGGATATATGGTATTATGAGACCCATGGTAATTACCCATGGTATTGTATATATGAAGGCTATATAGAGGCTAGAGACTCTCAATTGAGACATGTCAGGTATTGGTTTTGTATTGACAAGCATCGGCTTGTGGAGTATTCTCATTCCTTGACGAGTGATTGTATGGTATTACCTTACCTCAAGGATTTTTCCACTAATAAAATATTTTAGTTCTTTCATTTATTTTGTTATTTTTCTGGCATATTCTTATGTTTAATATTTTAGCAGGTCATATCTATTACACATCCCATCCCATGATTGAATTGGGTTTTCTCCCAACCCCAAAAGTTAGTGAAGGGTTGAATATTTGAGGATTTAAAGAAAAAATTTGAATTTTTGTTCATCACTTGAATAGTCATAAATACAAACTAATATTCCAAATTCAAAAAGAAAATAATTAGGATCTTCACGAATCATACCATGAAAATGAGGTAAGATTGATGGAGCAATATTCTTCATTTGTACTATTTTGGTAGGATCCATAATTTGGAAGCCAAAAGTTGCCTCCTCTTCTTCATTTGAATGTGTTTTAATCTCTCCATTTACATGCACGTCACCTTCACCTTGTGCCAACCTTTGAATTGGCTATACTCAAGGCTATGGGGGTGTAGTTTCTAGGTCCTTAATTGGAGTGTAATACTTATGATTTTGTTTGTTGATCTAGTTCTCCTATAAAAGTTTCTATCATTATGAGTTCATATTGAGTTCTCCTAGAAAATTTCTCTCCAATTCGCAGCCTGAAGGAGTCGGCGGATTTGCCTGATGGTGGTAAATCGGACTTGCCCGGTGGTGGCAGATTGCCTTTGTGGCTGTGTGTACATAGGAGCTTTGTGCTCGTAGGAGCAGGTGGACTACAATAACACCTGGCTCGGACTCAGATGATTATTTCTGAGTAGAAGGGGATTGGTGCGTTTTTCGCGCTGACAGCAGCGCCAGGAAGGCCAACTAGCGCGTCCGTTAGACAAGTGCACCATCTCCTTCAGGCTGCGAATTGGAGAGAAATTTTCTCTCTACCAGGCGAGACCTTTCAAATGGGGTGATCTCAATGTTAGTTATATTGAGCAGCTCCTGAATTTGATAATAACCACCACAACAGAGAACAAGTTAGAAGATCTCGTTCCCTAGATTCCAATGATTACCTTAATCGCCTCCATTTCCTCTCTGCTCAGTCGTGGCCTCCATTTCCTCTCTGCTCAGCCGCTTCCCAGCGACGAGAGCTCCAACAGCAAGTCCATCGATTGCTCCGGCGACGGCAGCCGAGCTAGGACCAGCGACGGCCTTGTAAAGCGCACCGGTGCCAAGCCCAGCGCAAACGTTGTTGAAGATATCGTCAGTACCTCTCGCAGCCACGATCCCGCTCTCCAATCCGGCGTAGAGGAGCCCTATGACGCCCAGTCTGTTGCCAAACTTCATTCCTGTGTGGCCAGAGGCGTTCAAGACCCTGTTGACCCTAAGCTTCATGGAATCTCCCGGCTCCCGGGCCTTCAAGCCCTCGACCAGGCCAACGCTGGCACCGGAGACGGCACCGAGGAGATACCCGCAGCCCGTGTAATAGGTGATATTTTCACCCCAAGACCTTCTCTGCACGGCGGCCTCTTCTTGAAATAAGAATTCTGGGGCAGTAGGGATCTGGTATATATTCTGAATCGGCCTGTAATCAATGGCACCGTGCATATCTCCATAGGGATTGTACAGGCGACTGCCTTCGCGATCTCCTCCTCGATCTGCCGAATGATCCATTATTTGATCACTGGTTTCGCCGGGGTACGACTACCGCGAGTGTTTCCTCTGGGTCGATCCCGCGACCTGCACCTTCTGTAAATGCAAAAGACATCACGACAAGGAAAGCGAATAAAGGCACAAGAATGGAACAGGTTGGCTTACGGTAGGAGGTATATATAGATGCGGTTCGTATTGACCAATATTAGGTTTCGTGGTTTCCAGTCGTCTTCACGAGAGGAAGGTTTCACACCAACACAGAGAAATACCAAAAACCTTAATTGTGCAACCTCCTACAGTAGGATATTCATTTTCAACCAGCGGATCAAGCACTTGAACAGACCATAAAAAAAAATGATGGACAAACAACATATACTAAACTCTTTACATATACTAAACTCTTTACCCTCAGCCCAGGAGGGCCAGGCCCTCAGAGGCTCTGATACCAAGATAAAAGTAGCTCAATCAAATATATTCTCTATTAATTAATAAATGAATGAATTACACACATACTTATACAATTAATAGTCTCAAGATAGGAATTCTATCTTGGACGTACACTAGTGTGGTTGAGAGATTCTCTCAACCACACACTAATCTAGGAGAAACTAAATCCCTATAATGTAGGAACAAACTCCTCAATTAGGAAATTACAACCATAGACAAGTAGGAATTAATTATTTCCAACTATAAAGAAAATATACTTACTAACCAAACACACAATATTTATGAAATCAAAAAGTAAATTGCAAATCATCTATACTTATGATTCTACGCTCTAATATGGTAGAAAAAGATCAACATTGACCAAACTAAGTGGCCGTTCTAATCGACTTCACATTGCTTATAAAACTGCATTACCACAAACCAAATACGTGCACAAAATATTTCTCAAAACATCAACTCAACTTTTTTGTATTAATAAATTGAAGGTTGATAATACATAGAAATAATATCATTGCTACTCAGACAAATGACCAATGGGTCGAATGACTAATTACATTTACAATTCACTAATATAAATATTACATTACATCGCTTCCTCAATGATTTATATATAATTTACATATTACAAAAGGGCATACATGTGAACCTTGTCCGGATCCCCTATGATAATCATTAATTACATCAAATACATACCATGAGAGAAAAGTAATTTTCTTGGTGAGAATAGATTGCAATCATATTAAATGTGACAAGAAGATGTACATCGTTTCCCTCAATTTATTTGTTGGTTGGGCACACTATTCTTAGCTCAATTTGACCACACGTTTGATCCGAGGATAATGCTTACCAGATATTTTTCGGAACTAGTTTGATTAAGAGAAAAACCCATGTATTAGGTTTTATTGTAAAAGTGTGGACATATGTCGAACATTATAAGGTAGAAGACCTAAACTAGTTAAACTATTTTTGGTAACAAAACATTTTTTAATCCCCCGGTTTATTCAAAATAGTGGAAAAACTAGTAAATTAACAACTTAATTACCTTGTAAGTTGCCGAATAACTTTTACATTAAAAATGTGGTAAAAGGGAGGATTAATATGGGTCAAAAAGGGATAATTGGAAATGAAAATAATATAAAATCATAGGCCTAACACCTCTTAGAAAATACCTTAATGTATCTGTAGGATTGAGAAAGAGGCTAATAAGGCAATGGTCGATTTGCTTTCTAATTTCTCCTCAAAATTCTACCTTAAGTAGAGGAGTCAAATCTTTAGAACATAAAAATGTTTTTCAAATAAAAAATAAAAATATGAGGGATGTATACCTAACAAAGTAGGGATGTTGAGATATTCATTATGAAAAATTGTATTGGCTCAAGAAATATTCCATTACCCAAGTTGTGGAATAAAAGGTTTTCAACAATAAGACATCTTCCATAAGTTAGACATATTAAATAGTAAAATTGAAGTGGTGTTTAGAATCATCTTTGACATTGATATTGTAGTATCACAACCCTAGATTAGTTATATTGGTGAAATGACATTTCTACAAGACATTGCAAGATTAGAAAGTGCACACTCTCAATCCCATCCTCATTAATGAAAATGTCTTCCCTCTAAATCAAGTCTAGAAGTGGCTTACATAGACACTCAACCATGTAGGCCAACCAACCCATATCTACTATGCCTTAGTTTACAATTAGCATGGGAATATAACACTTTCATAAGGTTTATATAATATTGGTTGTATATTATAAACACTATATAGACTATCATTTCAAGGTAATAGAATTTATATGGTTCCTATACTATGTTCTTTATTATTAGTTGTGGTAAACAATGAAGTCTACATTGAAATATATATTTTGTTATTAATATATTTTTTTATTAGTGGTGGTAAACAATGAAGTCCACATTGAAATATATGTTTTATTATTAATATAT
>APFE031760307.1:46730-60422 GCA_000404065.3 Pinus taeda
TATATATAACCATCAACATTTTGAAAAATTAAAATCTATTGAAAATAAAAATTATCACAAAACAATGGTGTTAAACAAGAGAGCAAGTACGTAAAATTTTAAATTTGAACTAAGTTTCTAGCGTGGAGCTTGTCTCCTTTGAATGATGAAGAATGAGAGAATATGGAGCATGTTTCGTTTGAATGATGAAGAATGAGAGAATATGGAATAAGTTAGGGGTTTTTAAAGTTAAATGAAAGGTTACTTGTCTCAAAGATCCTAGAAACCAGAAACTTCCTCCCTGCGCATCCTATACACTTTGGTTGGTTACAAAAGTACAGTGCAAAAATTTTGCATCTATCTTAGCCCTCATATCCTAACTTTTGCCTCTATCATCAACATATAGAAGAAACATCCATGACTAAGATCAAATTGAAGGTTCCATGACCATCGTACACCTATCCTCACCATCTTTGAAGCATTGTCACCAGCTTGGGCTGGATTTTGAATATTATTCATCATTGCTCATAAACAGGGGAAACTCCCAAAGTTTCACTACAAATATTTAGTCACAAATGCGTAGGGTATTGCTACTACTTATAATGAAAAAACTTCGAAGAAATCAAGTTTAATATTTTTTTTTTACTTAAAAAAAAATCAAGTTTAATGTAACCCAACTTGTCGTATATGATTTCCCAACAAAAAAATAAATAAATTTAGTTACAATGATAAAAAAAGGGTCATAAATATTTATAGGGAGGAAGCTCGCAATGTTTTGTGATGGAACCTGGTTACAAGACAACTAAAAAAAGGGTTATAAATATTTACAGGGAGGAAGCTAGCAATGTTTTGTGATGGAACTTGGTTACAAGGCAACTAAAAAAAAGGTTATAAATATTTATAGTCATAAATATTTACAGGGAGGAGGCTCGCAATTTTTAGTGATGGAACCTAGTTACAAGGCAGCGAAAAAGGGTTATAGAAAGGATAATGGCACACCTAATATCAAACCATGAATTTCAGTGAGATCATAATCATGAATTTTATTCGAACTTAGTTTCAAAAGAAAGAGCAACCACAAAAAATCTTTCTAGTCTTTAATCACTTTGCCATTGCTTACACAGTATGTGAATGCGTTGGTAGTAACCACTTTGGCATTGCTTGCACAATATGTGAATGCGTTGGTAGTGAGAGGAATTCTTAACGCGGTATTTGAAGGTGAGCATCTTGGTGTGTGTGAAATATTGCACCCTGTACAAGCTTTTGAGCCACACACATCCTCTGCAACACCATCTTGGAAGAAGACAATAGAAAATCTGTTTACATCAATAATAACTTTATGGAATCACAAAAATAACTATTTTACTGTATCTTAGCTTTGTGGCAAAAAAAATAATTCTTAGAATCAAATGTAATAACTTATTCCATAACAAACAATTTTTTTTCTTAGAATGAGGTGTGATAACTAATTCCATAACTCTTTTACGCTGGTGAAAACAAACACACTTTACTATACTACTATCAACACACTTTGTTAAATTCTACTCTTTTACGCTGGTGAAAAAAAACACACACTTTGTTATACTGCTTCCAATATCTTTGCATATCGTGTCCGCTGGCCGCATATGAAATTTAGTGTCTCCCTAGAAATTATTAAAAAAAATATATTAAGAAAACCATATAATTATAAATATAGAATTAAATAATTACAATATATATATTTTTAGTTTAAATATTTTTACATGGTAATATATAATGTATAAAGAAAATTAAAAATTACTTTAAGTAAAAAAAAAAAAAAAAAAAAAACAAAAAACAAAAAACAAAAACAAAATAAAAAAACAAAAAAACAAACAAACTTTGAACTAAAATAATAAAGTAAATTAGACTTGGTGAAGTTACCTGGTTTTGAGCATATATATGTGTGTGGATAGAATAAAATATTAAAGTCAAAGCATATTCATTTAGATTTGAATTACTCATAATATTTTAACTTTAGTTGAAATTTCTTTTAGAATCTGTACATGAAAGAGGAAGCCATGATTTAAGGGTTTTAACATAAGAATATAGAGGTTATAAAAATTAAATAAAAGTGATAAACCATAATAGATATATTCAATTATGACATAAATTTATGAGAAAATTATTTGTAAAATTAATATTGCAATAGACATAAAATTGTTTTTAGTCATATATCATCTAGAGGAATTTAGTAACTTTCATCCTATTTCAATGTGTTATATATTCTTTATATTTTCATTAGTTAAGAATGATTGGGATTTGAAAGGGTGGAGTTATAGGAGTATAATTTGAAATAACCACTTGTTGTTGATCTATGATGTCAATTGATGGAAAAAAATACAACATAAGTTCATGGTTATTTCCTAAACTTTGCTTCAAAAACCAATTGTCTATATGACCTATAGGAAATCTGAAGATTCATAAAATGGATATAAATGATTTTAAAACATAGTATAAAGGTTGGGAAGAAGCAACTAACTCCCATAGAAGGAAGACACGACTAAAAGGGTATTATTCACATTAGTATTTAATTTAATTATTTGAATATATTAAACCAATTTATTAATTAGCTTTAATATTAAATTAAATAAATAACTATGGTTACTAAAGAAAGCAATTTTGTGTTAATAAAGCATTAAAGCATGACTTACAAGTACATTGCACTAGTACCCTAGCTAGTATGAAGAGAAAATTTGTAAGTTATGTAGAACTCACACATGAGAGGATTTGGTAGATCCTTGGGAATCTGCTTAGTATTAATAATGCTTGTTTACGAGAATAGTAAAAGAAAAACTTATGACTATCGTTATATACATGTGTGTGAGTCAGCTAAGAGTGGACAAGTACTAAATTGAATTAATAAGTCTCGCGTATCATACATATATTTGAATAATTCAAAATGGCGAGGACGTGAAGAAATAAAGGTCAAGGAGGGTCATCACAAGGACCTCCTACAAATAACCCATTACCATCACCGGAGTTGGCTCTCATCTTGCGTTTTCTAGAAGCAATTAATGAGACTTTAAGAGGGCACCAAACAATTGAAGTGGAAGTAGAGCACCCTCCATCAGGGTTGGGCAATCTAGAGGGATCAAGAGACTCTGATAGAGGACCTCCAATCAAGGACATTACTAGGGAGCTCCAAAAGATTGATCTCCCAGAGTTTGCTGGAGGTTGTGCCAGTGAACGCGCAGAAGCCTGGTTAGAAGGAACGAGAAGGTGCTTCACTCTAAGAGATTATACTTCCAATTCAAAAGCTAAAATAACATATTCCAATTCAGAGATAGTGCTCTGAATTGGTGGGGTAACTTAGAGCATCAACTATATTTCACTCCGGACACAGTTACTTGGGAGTTATTTGAGGAGAGATTCAGGAAAAAGTACTTACCAACATATTATGAAGAACAACAGGTAAGAGCCTTCCATGCTTTGGTACAGGGAAATCGTATGGTAAAAGAATATGAGATTAGATTCATGGAATTGGTCAATTATGTCTCCTACATGGATACTGATCATCACCAAGTAGATCGTTTCATTTATGGATTGAACCCTAAGATTAGGGAAGTGGTGCAAATGTGGAAACCATCCTCAGTTGCAGAAGAGGTGGAACATGCTCGTTATGTTGAAGAGTACTTAGACTTAAAGGGTGGAAACAAAACCATTTTTCCACAACAACCAAGGTTTATGGGGAAGGCCCCTCGTACCTTCCCCAGGCGAGGAAGTTTAAGGCCACCGCCATATGGAAACAGGGTTGTACCCAGAGCACCGATAGTGGGGATTTCAATGGTTACTAGTGCAGCTTCACCCGCAGCTTCAAGGACATGTGCAAATCAAGGTCATACACGAGGAGAAACAAGTAGGTGCAAGGGTCTCAAGGGAAGGAACTATTTCCAAAGAACTCCACAACATTTTGTTCAAAGTCTACCACACATCACTTGTTGGGGATGTGGGGGACATCATTACCATCATGGTTGTCCTGAGTTACAAACTGGTAACAACCATACAGAAGGAAAAGCACCAATTGGGGGAGCAAGTAGCCACCATCGAATCTATGCAACAGTTGATAACCAACAAGTGGAACACCAATCTGCTGTTGTAGAAACCTTAGGTATGATAAAAAAAGTAAAATTGTTATATGCACTTCTTTAGTTTTTGAAAAACTTATCTTTCAAGTTTGATTACATATGATATTCATATATAGTGGACTTGCCTTTAAGTATTACCAATCCGGATTGATAAGGAATATTTGTGTTAATTTCTGTGAAGAAATTAGATCAACATTTTGGCATCGTTGCCGGGGAGGCAAATATCAGCATAGTCAATAGGAAGATAAGCAAACAAACTTTAAAAAAATTTCATAAAACAAAAATAAAAATAAAAATTAGTTACATTCATTTTAGTTATGTTTCTTTATGCCTAGATATAGAGATCCTCTAGGTAGATTTATTAAAAACCCCCCACAAATAGAGGTAGGACCATCAAAGCCAACAACACCAGTTACTGGTAATCCAACAATTGAGGAATTGGAAGAAAAACAAAGAACCGGACAAAGGTTAACTTTAATTGAGAGGCAAACTTTGTTAGCCTGGGAAGTAAAAAGAAAATAGCTATCAACTTCGGGAAAACAAAAGGAAACTGCCAAAGAAAAACAACCTATCTTTGAATCTGTAAGTCAACCTATCTTTGAACAACCTGAATCTCAAATTAACATTGAAACAACTAAACCTATGGCAGAAGAGGGACATGGATCTGTTATTCTTACTCATGAACAACGACTTGAATATGAGAGACAACAAAGAGAATGAAGAAGACAAAGAGAGGAAAAGGCAAAACGAGAAAATGATAGAAATATAGAAGAGGATAGAAAAAGACAAGAAGATGGTGGTGATCAGGAAACTACCTTTGGCTTTCCAATAATAGGTACAAGTGCAATATTAGGAGAAGAAGTGAAAATGAAAAATATTCCACATTCTGTATTGCCAGATTTTTATGGAATGTCAACCGAAGATCCTTATTCTTTCATGTTTGAATTTGATATCCTATGTAGAACGTATGGATACATTGATGACACACACAAACTTCGTCGCTTTCCTTCTACATTGAAAGCAACAACTTTAAAATGGTTCATGGGTTTAGGAGAGCAAACAATAGCTTCTCGGGATGATATGAGATCAGTCTTTCTTAAAAAGTATCAAGCCTATTGTAGGCCTAGGGACTCAAAGGAAGATGTTTTAAAAATGACACAACAAGAAGAAGAAAGTCTAGAAGAATACTTAGAAATATTTGCATATAATCTACAAAAATCTAAACAACACTCTCTAAATCAGAAAAACATTCGAACAATCTTTCTCAAAGGCATAAGAGATGAATATCTTGACATTCTGAATGTGATGGGCAAGGGAGATTTTCAAACTTGCCATTCAATGAAATTGCTGAATTATGTCAAAGATACTCGAGAGGTAGATCAAAATCTGGAAAGAGAGATGGGAGTTCAAAAGCAGCAAAATCAGCAGCAGGAGGGGTAACAAGAGCAGAAATAGGAAGCTTATTAGAAAACTTCAAAACAGACCTCCTAAGTACATTAGGAACTTAGGTAGATGTTCTAAAAGCAAATAAGAAGAAAGGAGAACAAGAACAAGCTTTAGCAATCTTTTGTTCCAAATGTAGAAAAAAACATCCATTAAGAGAATGTCCTTTGGATAGTGTTCAAGTATGTGGTCTTTGTACAGAAAACCATTCAACATAAAATTGTCTAAGGTTGAAGGAATCACAAATGAATCCAATGGAAGAAGTGCAAGGAACAAAAGGTTTCTATTATGTGGCACCATGAAGACCTTGGAAATCAAGGTTGCCTCAACAAAATCTGCAACAATTACCTCAACAAAACTATCCATATCCGCCTCAAAATTCTTGGAATACTTCAATGCCATGGCAAGCTTGGCCTCCACAACAATATCCAAACCAACCTGCACAAGGATGGAGAGGATATGGTTATGGAAAATAGCCACCTCAACAATACCAACAACAATACCAGCAACAATATCAACAACCATTTCCATATCAATAATATCCACAGTCCATGCCATTTCCACAACAAAATTCTACATATCCACAATCCATGCCATTCCCGCAACAAAATCCTCCACCATTATTAACACAACCACAACAGCTACAACTACCTTCGAACCAGCCCAGACCAACTCAATTACTAGCCCAACCAGTGGCAAATCCGAACAATAAGATGGATAAATCTGCATACACTGTAGAAGAAGCAGCATATTTTCCAACATATTCTATTCTTCCTGTAAATGATGTCCATTTAAGGTCTAGAAAGGTGCTTACAAAGGATTCTCCTCCAATCATAGAAGAGCCAATTGAGCAAGGAGAACCACCTGAAACATCACAATCTGAAACACAAATTCAAAAATGAAAAACTATTATAATTCAAACACCACCCTATCCTGAGAGATTAGTAGAGCAACAAAAAGAAATGAACCTTCCTGAATTTGATATTTTGGATGAATTGAAAAATGCTTATGTAAAAATTCCTTTATTAAAAGATATTAAAGAGATACCAATATATGCTAAAACAATAAAGGAATTATGCATTAAGAAAACCGGTAAAAAGAAGAAGGATCCTACTACAAGCCAAGTCATTGGAAAATTAGCAAGCCTCATGTCAACACAAACAATGGTAGAGAAATATTTTGATCCTGGTATCCTTATGGTTACAATTTCAATAAATAATGTCTCAGTTCCAAATACATTAATAGATTTGGGGGCAGTTATAAATGTAATGACTATGGAGACAATGAAAAATCTGCATTTAAACAACATTAGATCAACTTCTACAATTCTAGAATTAGTAGATAGATCTAAAGTTGTCCCAGAAGGAATACTAGAAGATATCATAGTCTCTTTGGATTCATGGGAGTATCCTGTTGACTTCCTTATCTTGCAGCCAAAACCAAATTTGGGAGGACATCCTCTAATCTTAGGCAGACCATGGCTAGCCACGACTGATGCCTTTATAGGATGCAGATCTGGAAGTATGATTATTTCACATGGAGATGAACAGAAACACATTACACTTTATTCACCTGCACAATCATCTTCTTTAGAATCAATACTTGAAACTCAAGAACAACAGCAAACTAAATCGGTTTTAAGTATAAATCAAGTCTTTGACCTTAGAGAACAAGAAGAGAATGAAGATTTAATGGATCTTTTCATCTCAGAACCAAATATTTCAGAGCAGCTTAGAGAGATTCAATATGAAGCTACAAGTAATCTCTTGAACCAATGCTTTCAGGAAACTTGTACAGTTCAATCCTTGCGAAGCTCTTTTACAAATATTTTTCCTGTAAACACAATTACCAATTCAACAACAAAAACAATTGAGATATATCTTGGAAAACATTTGAACATTGGAAACCATTTCTAATCGTCACAAGAACAAGAGGTAATTGCAGTATTACAAAAATATTCAAAAGCTTTTGCCTGGGATTATACCGATAGGCAAGGAATCCATCCCAATACATATATCCAACACATCTATACAGATGATCAGATCAAACCAGTAAGGCAACCTCAAAGATGAATGAATCACATGATGAAAGAAATAGTGAAAG
This sequence comes from Pinus taeda, assembly GCA_000404065.3. NCBI lineage: Eukaryota > Viridiplantae > Streptophyta > Pinopsida > Pinales > Pinaceae > Pinus > Pinus taeda. The sequence goes on from APFE031760307.1 coordinate 54,362, forward strand.
AATAACTACAGAAATTGCTTAAAGTTGGGTTCATCTATCCTATTTCAGATAGTCAATGGGTTTCTCCATTGGTAATAGTACCAAAGAAAAATGGTAAATGGAGGGTATGTGTAGATTATCGAGAATTAAAAAAAGCGACATTAAAAGATCATTTTCCGCTACCATTCATTAACCAAGTTCTAGACTCATTAGCTGGAAAGAAATTTTTCTCCTTCCTGGATGGGTTTAGTGGGTACAACCAGATTAGAATAGCAATAGAAGACCAAGACAAAACAACATTCACTTTCCCATAGGGAACCTATGCATATAATGTCTTGCCATTCAGCTTATGCAATGCACCTGCAACTTTCCAAAGAGCAGTGCTTGCAATATTTGCTTATCTAATCCATGAATGTGTAGAAGTTTATATGGATGACTTCACGGTCTATGGTAACACATATGACGATTGCCTCAACAATCTTGAGAAAGTGTTGAAGCAATGCATAGAAACAAATTTGTCATTGAGTAAAGAAAAATGCTATATGATGTTGACAGAAGGCATAGTTTTGGGACACCATATTTCCGCTTCAGGAATTAAGGTGGATCCAGCAAAAATACAAGTCTTTGTGAATTTAATGCCACCTACAACACAAAAAGAGGTAAGGAGTTTCCTGGGTTATGCAGGCTACTATAGACAATTCATAGAAAATTTTAGTAAAATAGCCCAACCTCTATTCAAGTTATTAGCAAGAGATGTTGAATTTCAATGGACAAATCACTGTCAAAATGCATTTCAAATATTGAAAGAAAAACTATCAATTGCACCCATTCTTCATGGACCAAACTGGTCTCTGCTTTTTCATATTTCAAATAATGCAACTGATACTGCGATAGGTGCATCACTTGGGCAGAAAGAGAATCTATTCAACTATGCAATATACTTCATAAGCAAGAACTTAACACCTGCAGAATTGAACTATACAGTCACAGAAAAAGAAATGTTAGTTGTAGTACATGCAGTAAATAAATTCAGGCATTACATAACAGGATACCAAGTATTTATTCATACAGAACATTCAGCAATAAAATATTTGATGAATAAATCTATCACCAATGGAAGAATAACAAGATGGTTACTGTTAATGCAAGAATTTAACATCACAATTCAAGATCGACCAGGTAGAGAAAATCAAGTGGCTGACTTTTTGTCACGAATACATTCACCCAACGATCCAAATCCAGCTGCGGACAACTTTCTAGATGAACATCTGTTTGCAATAGCAGTAAAAACACCATGGTTTGTAGACATAACAAACTATCTATCTTCTGGGAAATTTCCAACACAATTCTCCAAGAAACAAAAATGAAAAATTATTAAAGAAAGTTCTAGATATAGTTGGGTAAATGGTGATTTGTTTTATACTGGTTCAGATTTAATAATAAGAAAATGTGTGAGAAAGGATGAGGTATTAGAAATCCTGAAAGCATGTCATGATGAACCATGTGGTGGTCGTTTTGCAAATAAACGAACAGCCTACAAGGTGCTGCAATTAGGCTACTACTGGCCAGCAATCTTCAAAGACTCCAAGGCATACGTCAAGTGGTGTGACAACTGCCAAAGAACAAGGAGACCAATAGTATCAGATGAGATGCCACTCAAACCACAAGTTCTAATAGAACCATTTGAGCAATGGACTCTAGATTTTGTGGGACCAATAAATCCACCATCAAATGGCAAGAGGTATATCTTAATATGTACAGATTATGTAACCAAATGGGTGGAGGCAAAGGCAGTCACCAAAGCAACAGAAAATACAGTGGTCACCTTCCTCTTTGAAGAAATATTTGTAAGATATGGAGTGCCAAGACAGATCGTAACCAATCAGGGAGCACAATTTACTTCAAAGCTTGTACAACATCTTACAGAAAAATATAAGATAAAGCACAGGAAGTCCACACCATATCATCCTCATGCAAACAGATAGGTGGAAGCAACAAATAAAGTCCTAGAGAACATAATGACCAAAACAATACAGATGAATAGAAAGGAATGGTCAGAAAAACTAAGGGATGCACTATGGGCATACAGAATCACATGGAAAAACATAACTGGATTCAATCCATACCAGTTAGTGTATGGAAAAGAGGTCTTACTGCCCATAGAATTTCAGATACACACATACAAATTGGCAGCCGAACTAGGACTAGAGTTGTTCGAAGCACAGAAACAATGGATAATGGAATTAAATCAACTAGATGAACATTGCCAGCAGGTAATAGAACATACAACATTGATACAACAACAACGAATGAAGTGGCATGAAAGATTCATCAAGAACAAGACATTCAACAAAGGAGACTGGGCACTACTGTTCAAATCCAAATTCAAAGATTTCAAGGCCAAATTCACAACCCACTATTAGGGCCATATGAGATAGAAGAAATCTTTGATAATGGAGTTGTTCAAATCAAGATAATTGACCAGGAATCCACATCATTTTTGGTAAATGGACATAGGCTCAAAGTTTACAACAGGCCTATTGACAAAGAAGAATTCATGAAACAACTTATACAAGGAACAGAACTAGAAATAATGGCACACCAGACCCAGCCATCTTCCAGTGCTACAGAAGAATAAAGAGTGTTATACTAAAATAATATATATATTATATAATATATAATTATATATATATAATATATATAGATATATATATATATATAGACACACACAATAAAATAAAACTGTTTGCTGGTGAAAACCAGGACACTGGCGCCAAGCAAACACGAATTCATAGAGGAAAACCAACATGTTTTGGATTGTATGAATTCACTTTCTTGTTCTATTTTTATCACAACTTTGATTTTCAGGATATCCTCCACATAAACATGACTTGAGGACAAGTCAAATATCAAGCAAGGGGGAGGATTGCATGAGAACTTTAGTTGTGCAGCTGAATTGATGACGGAACTTGTATTGTTCACAGTTGGGACCTGAACAACAATAGCAGAGGGACCTGAATATTAGCAGAAACATGTACATATTGCATAAACATGTGCATGACAGTTGGGACCTGAGTCATGAAATCATTGCAGAGGGACCTGAACAACAACCAACAATTCAAGAACCAGAACCAATGAAGCATGAAGAACAGGAAGCAGAAATAAATTCTACCTTTCAATCTATCTAAGACATTTGATCAAATGATTTCATCCAGCTTGTAAAGAATAGTAGACATCATCCAATATTATTGGAGAAGTACAAGTATAGTCTTTTGCTCTTGTGAATTCAAATTTTTTTTAGAAATTTTTAGTCTTTGTTAAATTGAGATTAGTACTTGAAGTATATATTTTCCATTATCTCCACCCATTATCCTAAGCATCATATCCTATAACCCTTAACTATAACCTTACACATCCTATATTCATTCCATATTCATGACCTTAAGTGATCCAAACTTAAACAGGAATGCAACAAATTACAGAGATAACCATAAACATAGATATGTAGCGGAAATAATACTTCATTTCATTAAAGTAAAATACTGAAATATGCTTAAAAACAGTGATGGGAATAAACTGGCTAGGGCGATGGTAGCTTATCTCTGAGAAGAGATGTGGTGGCTACATGCCTCTGAACTATCTTACAATAAGAGAAAACCCTAAACAACCAAAACCCTAACTCGAGGAGATGTAACACCAAGAGTTTGTGGGCCTCGTTGGGGTGAGTTGGACAGCCAACTTCCCGGGGTCGCGAATTGGTCATATTATCTTCGTTTGACATGCATGATAGCCCGTTGGAAATATCTCTCTGAGGACTACGACGAAAAAGATGATTTTTTTACAAAAAAATCGTTAGCGGTAGATTTCCCAAAAAACATTGTTTGGGGCCTCAAAACAGCGCCAGAAGTTTAGGAACCGAAAAACTGCTAAAAATAGTAAACTATGCTATAATTAAGGAAACTGAAAAAAACTAAAAGAAGCATTGGAGGGGATCCAAGTGGAATTAGCGGGTGGCCACCAATATCCACTTGGATCATTCCTCCCCCCTTAGGAAGAAATGGTCCCCATTGCGTTGAGTTCCTCCATGCGATGAGGGAACTTCTGCTGAACTTGGTCCCTGGTGAGCCACTTGCCTTCGTGAAGGAGTTGTCCTGCTTTGACAACTCGATAAAGTTGGATATTTTGCTAGCGAGTGTGCTTGATCTGTGTGTCCATGATCCGATCAGTTGCAGCTTGTTCCATGCAATCTGGATTTAACTCTGTGGATGTGAGTTGTTCTGCAATGTCGGATGTGTCTAGTAATGGTGGAAAGTATGGCCGAAGGTGGTCCACATTGAACACGGGGTGCAGGCCAAGGAATGAGGGAATGCTGAGCTCAAATGCATTGTCTCCCACAGCCTTGGTAATGGTGTAAGGACCATATCGGAGTGGTCTGAGTTTCCGATAGGCTCCAGTAAGGCGTTCCTTTTGCAAATGCAACCAGACTTTGTCACCCACCTGAAACTTGTGTGGCACCCAATGTTGATCATGTCGTTGCTTGTACTTAGCATTTTATTTCTCCAGAATGTCATGGACCTGTTGGCGAATATGTTGGATATGCTCAATGAAGCTATTTGCCTTATCTGTTTCGGATTGGACATGAGCATAATCTGCGTGAATAGCTGCAAATGGCAGGGCCACATCGATAGGACATAATGGCTGGAATCCCAAGCCCACCTGAAAAGGGCTATGGCCAGTTGAGCTATGGAGAGCCCGATTGTAGCTGTTCTGAACATAGGGGAGGCTCTCGTCCCATGTGCGTGGATGCTTTGAGTTGTACATGCGCAGAATGTGTACGATCATTAAGTTGACAACCTTTGTCTGGCCATCAGTTTGAGGATGGAAGGCTGTGGACTTAGTGAGTTTGGTGTCCAGCATCGACCAGAGACTGGACCAAAATGTACTAAGGACCCTGCTATCCCGATCTTGGATGATAGACTGTGGGATCCCAAAGTGTACCCACACTCGTGCAAAGAAGAGTTTAGCAGTGGCTTCTACTATGATATTCTTCTTGCAGGCCACGATAATGGCCATCTTTGAGAACCTGTCGACGGCCACAAAAACATAGTCATTTCCATGCTTAGTGGAAGGAAGGTCTGACATGTAATCCATGGAGATGGATTCCCAAGGTCGACTAGGGGTAGGCAGCGGGGTATAGAGGCCTTGATTCTTGATGGTTGGTTTGGCAATGGCACAGGCAGTGCATGATTTGATGTACTTACCGACATCCTATCGAAGATTCGGCCAATAGAAATAATTCTGCAGTACTGCCACCATTTTTTCGACCCCAAAATGCCCAATAGCCCGATTGTAGTGTGCTTCCCAAATCATCTTGGCACGCTCACTTGAAGGAACACAAAGGTGACCCAGGTGGCATAACAAGCTGTCCTGGAGGTGAAAATCTGGAACATGCTGACCCTCCAAGAGGGTCTGGTATGTGTGGCCAAATTCCGGGTCGCTTTTGTAGAGCAGTGGCCAATCAGAAGTCTCGTGCCCACAAGAGTTGAGCACAGTGGTTAATGCCATGATCGGTGGTCGAGTGAGGCAATCTGCAACATTATTAGTGCTGCCTTTCTTATACTTGATATTCAAATGGAATTGTTGCAAGTATGTTGACCACTTCTGATGGCGAACATTCTGCAATTTCCCTTGGGTCTGTATGAACTACAGGGGTCGGTGGTCTGTGTGGATGACCGTTTCCTTCCCCAAAATGTAATTCTTCCATTGTCGGCAGGCCTGCACAATGGAATACATCTCTTTATCATAAGTGGGATACTTCCGGACTATGTCCGAAAGTGTTTCACTGTGATATGCCACTGGATGCCCGTGTTGAGTAAGGACTGCCCCAATAGCATAGTCAGAGGCATCTGTCTCGACCTCAAATGGTTGTTGTAAATCTGGTAATGCGAGCACTGATGCCGTGCAGACGCAATCTTTCAACTCTATGAATGCCTTATGTTGAGATTCAGACCAAAAGAATTTTTCTTTCGCTCCTCCCTTGGTGACTTGACTCAAAGGCCAAGTGATATGAGAAAACCCCAAC
>APFE031760307.1:62231-101769 GCA_000404065.3 Pinus taeda
CCGCTCTGATACCACTGATCCGAACTTAAATAGGAACGCAACAAATTACAGAGATAACCATAAACACAGATATGCAGTGGAAATAATACTTCATTTCATTAATGTAAAATACTGAAATATGCTTACAAATAGTGATGGGAATAAACTAGCTAGGGCGACGGTAGCTTATCTCTGAGAAGAGATGTGGTGGCTACATGTCTTTGAACTGTCTTACAATGAGGCTCAAGAGCCTTTTTATTATTGAACAATAAGAGAAAAGCCTAAACAACCAAAACCCTAACCCGAGGAGATGTAACACCAAGAGTTTGTGGGCCCCGTTGGGGTGAGTTAGACAGCCAACTTCCCGAGGTCGCGAATTGGTCATATTATCTCCGTTTGACGTGCATGATAGCCCGTTGGAAAGATCTCTCCGAGGACTACAACGAAAAAAATGAGTTTTTCACAAAAAAATCATTGGCGGTAGATTTCCCAAAAAACGTCGTTTAGGGCCTCAAAACAGCTCCAGAAGTTTAGGACCCAAAAAACTGCTAAAAATAGTAAACTATGCTATAATTAAGGAAACTGGAAAAAAAAAAAAAAAAAAAAAAAAAAAAAAAAAAAAAAAAAAAAAAAACTAGAGGGGATCCAAGTGGAATTAGCGGGTGGCCACCAATATCCACCTGGATCATTAAGCCTATGCTCCTAAGTATTTTTCCTTAAAAGCAAAAAGCGATCAAAAGAGTGCAACATGATGGTACCTACACAAACAATCCAAACATTAGACATGGAAATAATTTTAAACATGACCTAGGTGGTCATTTTAAAATTATGAGAAATATTTCAAAAAGGAAATATATGTACACACATAACTTTAGATTATGAGCAATATGAGAAATATTTCAAATATATGCACAATACAACATAGGAAATATGTGCTCAAAGGAAATAAGAAAGGCAATATTTCATAAGGCAATATATGCGCAAAAGGCAATGAAACATTTGCATACAAGAAAGAAATGTGTTAAACATATGCGTTGTATTAAACATAATCTTTTTGCATCATGAAAGTGGCAAACGAATCATCTAATAGTAGGCGGGCTTGCGGTCATATAATCACATCATATGGCAATGTAATATGATATAATTGCATGGTATGGCGGAGTAAATGATATTAGGCGGGGGATATGATTCAAACGAACTTGCAAACTGAGTACATGGTTCAAACGAGTACGTGATTCATATTGTAATGAGAATTGAAGTCATGGAATGGAGTTATGATGCACGCAAACCATTATAGACTTGTATGGCTGGTGCATTCAAACACTTCAACAGATGACGTGCTTGCAAGGCCGTAAACTGCATGGAAGGACAACCACGACCCATATACAAGTAAGCTCGCATTCAAATCATGCAAATGGTCAGGGCATCCTAATGAAACAGACAGGCGACTAGTCAACAGGACCAACACGACATGCTGACATGCAAACATTGACCAATAGGATGTGCTTACGGCTTACTCAGCCAGAGCACGGTAGAAAATAATAAACGGTCACGAAAACTTCAAAACCAGTCTACTGTGCATTTCAAAACCAGTCTTTCGATTGTTTAAACCACATCTGTATGACATCATCGCCCTTAAAGAGCTCGGGAGAATAGTGGTGAAGCACTGCACATTTTGACAAACGAAGAGAGGGAAAAACATAAGTGAATCTGCAGAGAGATAAGTAGGAAACCTTATGGACATAGCGCAAGTTGGTTGCCCAGAATCTCAGGAAAATTCAGGTAAAAACGAGATTTGATTTGCTTACAAAGATGAAGTCGGGATTACAATCACCGAATTTTTGCCAGAACTGCCTGTCATTTACATGTTTATATGCATGTTTTTGCCACCAGTCATCACGAGACAAAGCTTCAGGAGATATGGGTAATGAAGAGTGCCATTAAATAGTCCATGAGTCTAGCCACTATCCAGCTAAACACTGAAAACTCACCATGATTCCAGAAAATGATAAATGTAAGGGTTAGAAAAACCGACAGTGAGTTAATGGAGCAAAGAATAAACGACCATGCATTAAAGAAAAAAATATGTTCATAAGTGTAATCGCATGAACTAATGATTTGAGTGAAGCACGTATTTTATGTAAAACAAGCAGTGGATTATACCTGTGCAGATAATAAGGCATTTCAACCACATCTTGCATGCAAAATGCGTTGTTAAAACAGAGTTTTTAGACTGTATTGCGTGTTTTGTAAAGCAGGGGTTGTGTATTGCAGAGGAGTTTTTTTTACATGTTGTTACAAAGGGCTATATTGCATGTTTTTGTTTTAAGCAGGGATTGTAATGTGTATTTTTGCATAACAGGGATTGTATATTGCCAGAACAGAGGAGCCTTTAAGTGCTGTTAAGGGATTGTATTGCGTGAACATATGAATTTTTAAGTGTTGTTATAGGGGATTGTATTGCGTGTTGTTGTCAAAAAAGGGTTATATACTGTAAAAACAGAGGAATATTATCTTTTAGTGCTGTTATAAGGGGCTGAATCGCTTGTTTCTTTGTAGAAACGAGTTGTTTTTTTTAGAACTGTTACAACCAGGGCAGAGTTGAAAACCATTTTTGTTCTCCTTTCATACAGCGCAGAAGATTAGGCTTGTATGATGAATTATAAAATATTTTGCCTTAAGAATACATTAAGAAATACAAAATTATGACATGATTATTTTGTTTTCTTATGTATTTCTTTCCCAAAACAGAGTCTAGTGCTTTTATAGAGATATATAAGGTAGGATGTTTGAATGTTTGGATACAACAGGGGATTAAAAGAGAAACTGTGTCGCTGCAAAAAGAAAAAAACAGAGGCCCAAGTAGATTGAATTAAGTTTGTTGCATAAGGCAGGTAAGCTTCTCTAACTTCAAAATTTCATTTTACAAAACAGTATTTGTAGATTGTCATTGTAAAAGATGAAGTTAATGACAGCAGAGGCATATATTCAATGGTTTTCAGACACAATGTCAACAAGGATAGAGCTGAAGTTTCAAATAGAAAACTGGAAAAAAGAGACCATATAGAAGCTATACCAAGCGGGACTGATAGGATTCTTGCAGAGATTTAGTGGCCACAGTGAGAAGGTAACAAGGGAGTTCATAAACAATTACAGCCAAGAACAAACAAGGGTAGGAAATGTTATCATTCTTGTGACTCAGGAATTCCTTTCCCAAGCTCTAGACCTCCCTATGATAGGAGAGAAGTATCATAAAGGCTTGCATTTCAAGGAGAAAGCATGGACTTTCTTCCTTGAAAAAAACAAAAAAGGAACCTTTGAGAGAACCAAAGGTATACCAAGGGAATGGTTCAATGAACCATGGGGCGAGTTGGTTCTAGTTATACAGAAGTCTCTTACATGTGATAGAGGATATAGTGTTGCCCATCTATATCACATCTGACTCCTACAACACATTAAGGGGGAAGATAATATTATCTGCCATACTTTCTCTTTAGAAGCCTCCTGAAGATGATAGAGACAGTAAAACATGAACACAAACCCAAAGAAGCACAAATTTATCACCAGGGGTTGATAAAAAATCCTAGTTGAATATCAAGTAAGATCACAAGGGATAATTTGGAGGGAGTTCATGAGTAAAAACCAGTTCAATGAACAGATCAATGAAGGACAGAACAAAATAGAGCAGGAAACCAGGGGAATGATGAGCTCACCCTTCTATCCCAGGACTAGATCCAAAAAGCAAATAATATAGCCATGCAAGAAAATGAAGTGTCCATCATGTCTATTCCTAGGAGATTTAGGAATAAAAGTCCAACTGAAATAAATAGCAGAGAAAAAAAAGTTCAGTTAGTAGACACATGTTCCATAGGAAAACAGGTAGAGGATGATATTGAACAGGAGGCATTAGAGAGAGATTCTTATTATGATGATGCAACAATAGCATCATTAATCAAAACTGCATAAGAGCTTGAAAAAGAAATAAACTTGGGCAAAATCAGGGAGTTAACAGACCAACTAGAAATCAGTAAAATCTTGGAAAAACATTTGAAAGAAGAAAACCAGGCAAGCAAAAAGAATAATGCTAGATTGGTCAATGAAAATGAAATATTAAATGAAGAAATAGGAAGATTGAAAAGAAAGAATGATCTACTCTCCAAATAGGCATTCAAATGGCTAAAAGAGAAGAACATGTGGAAGGCTAAGTATGAGATGCAGAAAGTTAAGGCCAATTTGTACAGAGAAGGACATGAATCAGGTATGGACTGTTTGATAAGGGCAGCACAGCAGGAAGCATCTATAGGAACTGCATCTACCACATGGAACAGAAGATCAAAGAGGAATAAGCAAGCATGAAGACATGCTTGACGATCAGCATGGTGGAGATGTTGGCCCTCGATTTTGGTCTTATTTTTGCTGAAGGAAACTTACTTAATCCATCTATTTTCCATCCAATTTCCACTTTATCCATCCCATTTTGATGTATTTCATGTCTACTCAGGTATTTAATTTTAATTTTTCAAATTCTAAAGTTTTTATGAAAATTTGGTTTCAAGTGCAAATATTGACAGATTCAGAAATTCCTGTAATAGCTATATGGTTGACATGTTCGCAGGACACTTGGGTATGAATTTGATGCATGGATGGATAGCTTGGGAACTAGGACTAAGCCAGCTCTACTTGGTTCAAACAGAACAAGCTTTATTAGGCCCATTTAGTGTTGGTCAACCATGACTAGTCACTCAGAAATTCCATAGAAATAGAGCAGTTTTGAGATTTTATGGGATTAACCATATTTCTTGGGATGGGATTGATGAATTCAACTTAGATAGGTGAATATGAGTAGATATGTTTGTTAGAAGGATTACAGATCAGTTTTTTCACAAGACTGCTATTTAAAGCCAAAACTTTGATGGCTTATGTATTGACTTTTGTATAATTTCATGCTGAGACATTTTGGATTGGAGAGCTAATTTGAAGAACCTGTTCTACTACTATTTTGCTGTTCAATAATGTGGATGTGTGACTAAGTTTAAGCTTCTGATATCAATCTTCAAGTGTACAAAGCAAGGGTGGAGGGCCCCCCTTCCAAGCTAAGTACACTTCTTTGTTTAAACTAGTTTAATTTTCCATAATCTGGTTATTGTAGAACTTGTTTATATGCTTTGTTTTAGATTAGTTTATGGTTAATGTGTGATTATTTATTTCATTAGATCTTAGTTTATTCATCACTTTAGTAAGTTGGAAAAGCAAAGTGTTCAAGTTGAGCACTCCTTCTGTTAATTTGGTGAATTGTAACTAGTTTTCCTTGATTACATGCAAGCAGTTTTCTTATGTATTTTTGGCATTATGGTGAATGAATTATGATGGAACATACCAAAGGTCTCTTAAGTTAGGATCCTCCATTCATTAATGATTTGTCCATCTTAAGCTATTAGTTTGTGATTTCTGTTCATCAAGTAATAATTGAGGAAGAATTGGACTTCTTAAGTTAAGAGCCATTTCAACTTTCCCTCTTTACAAAGTGAGTTGGAATTGTTATATGCACTTCTTTAGGTTTTGAAAAACTTATCTTTCAAGTTTGATTACATCTGATATTCATATACAGTGGACTTGCCTTTAAGTATTACCAACCCAGATTGATAAGGAATATTTGCGTTAATTTGTGTGAATAAATTAGCTTAACAAGTGTCAATGTGGCCAAGCCAATATCGTGGTTACCTCTGTATATGCCTCCAAGAAAGTCGACTGCTAAAGTGACAAAGGACCCTGATGCAGTAAAATTTTCCATTTGTACACCTTTGCTACCAGAAGATGTGCCCTTTGAGGGAGAGTTGCTGGCGAAGGTGCTGCAACTGCACATGGAAGATTTGGATTTGGCGGATAGGGCTAAATTCCCTCATTTTGAGTTGAGTAAATACCTGAAGATGGTATACTATGATGAGTCTGGTGTAACGAGAGTAGAACCAATGATGTGGGTGGTGGGGATTCAGTGTGTTGGTTTACTGAACATGTTGATTGTGCCTCATTTTGGGCGTAGTAAAATCAATAACATATGTGTGCGCCAGTTGCTGACTTTAGTGCACGACGGAGCCTTATGGCTTAAGGGAAGGATCCCCATTGACAATATGTTGATCAAGAGGATCATTGCGTTGCCATGTGCAGGAGAAGACATTGCCAACACTTTTGTTGGCAAGTCTCAAGAAAAGAAGTTCGCAAACCAAGTAAAGAAATATATTAACATTGTCAAGAAGTTGCGAGGCTATGCTATAAGCTTGATTTTTGATAAGGTTGTCACCTTTGCTGCGTCCATTCTAGCCAGTATTATTATGAGGAAGTGCAAGACAGACAAGGTGCTAGCCCCAATAATTCAGTTGGCTATGTAGTGCAGCCAAGGGGTGTAGTTTAATTAGGTTGGATACCTCTACCAAGAGTTTCTGGATGATTTTTACAAGGCCTGGGAAGATGGCAAACCCCTCCATTATGCATGGTTATTACTTTTGATTGCTTTGACAACCTGGATAACCTCTGACGAGTCGTAGTTCCCTATTATTGATCCAGACTTGTATAAAGCTGCGAGGTACGCTTCGCTGTGGGCGTCGAAGGATCCAAGTTGGGTGGCAAAGAATAATTATTTTGGTTGTTGTTTGAGATGGATTTGCGCACTGTGATCAACCAGAATTCACGGCTATCATCGGTGCTACTTAACCAATATTGCGGATTTGCAGACTTCAAAGCAGGCTTCCACAACATATACATACAGGTGAATAAAGATGCAGAGGGAATGTGGTATGATTTTCCCTATTTGGTCGCAGACTAGGAATTTTTTTTGGTAATATCTAATTGGTCAAGGATGTGACTAGACACCAACAAGGAAGATAAAGGAGACCAGGTAGGTACCAGCAAAAAAACGAAGTCCATAGGAGGTACGTCGAAGGAAGACACAAAGAAGGTGCCTCAAAAGGTCATTGTGGACCTTGGGAAGAATATCGCGCAGGAGCCAAAGCATGTAGAAGAAGAGGAGCCAGACACGAAGGAACTAGATTAGGGTGGAGTAGACCCTTTTAAGGAGACAAAATATATTGAGTCTCCTTTCATCCTAAAGAGGAGGAAGAAACCCACCACTGGAGGTGCGTGAAAGAAGCAGAATTCTAACAAGACCGCCAACATTGAAACGATGGTCCTCATTGAGGGGGACAGCGATGAGATCAGTGACACTATGTGCTCAGTCACTAAGGAAATCTGGGGACATATAGAGGATCCGTACAAGTCAGTACTAACACAGGTCCAACAAGGCCTCAAAGAGCTACAGGTACAAATGAGTGTGATTCAAGCGAGTGAGAATCAAGCCAGCGTGGGAACGTCGAGTATGAAACTGACATTACCTTCATCATTGGTGGTAACCAAATAGGTCTGCACAATTCCCATTCCAGGAGGGTCAGTATGCTTTACTATTGAGGCAGATCAAGCAACAGTGCCATATGGGAGAAATTCAATGCTAAACTTAGTGGTGTTGCCCATTCAAGCATTGCATGAACTCCACCAGGGAGTGTTTGACAAACTAAAAATCCAAGAAGGCCGAGCTTTGTGATCAAAGACCTCAAGAGCCACAATGAGAAGCTAACTGAGGAAGTTGCCAGGGCCATCCAAGATAGGGTTGCAGTCACTGCACACAGTATGCATCTAGAGGATGCCATTACCCAGACTTGCATTGAGCTACCAGAGCTCCTCATACAGACTGAAGCAACTTCCGAAGAGAAGCTCCACAAGCTAGCCTCCATGGTGAAGGAGACCAAAGCAGTGGTTGAATGAGTAAAGTTTGAGATGCAGATGCAGGTTACAGAGTTGCAGATGAAGCTACAACCAACAACACCTCTCGAAGTTCAAGAGTAGCATGAGGTTGCTATTAAGGTAGACATTGATGTACTAGAAGCTACAGTTAAGGACTGTAGCCATATTTTTTAGCATGCCATGGAGATGTGGGCCTCGCAATAGGAGGACCCACATGTACATAAGATTGAAGCTGACATAAGAGAAAAACAACTACAGTTTGATGAAATCAGGGCAACAACGTGGACCTTAGCACTTGTGCAACAGTTCATCAGACTCCAGGAAGGGAAAGTTATTCAGACTCAGATAAACGAGTTGCGACGCAAAGCATCCATCATTTAGTGTGAACACAACAATGGGTTGATGAAGCTAGTAAACTCTCTCAAGCTGTAGAGAGGAAACTGAAAGGTATGCAACAGATACAGAGGACCATTGGCTTAGTAGTCGAGGGACCAACTACTGAGAAATTGGTCGAGGAGGTTTAGTAGGCTGCCGCGCAGTGCACAACAAAGCTTCAAGTATTGAAGACAGCGTTCAGTGGCCTTAAAGTGCATATCGAGGATGTACGGGTAGAGTGACTTAGGACAAGTCATTTCTTTTTGTTGGGGGTCTATTGGGATGGGGTCCCCTAGGTCTAAGTTTTGCCTAAATTTTGAATCAATTTTGATTTAATATTGTAAAGTCTTTGCATTTTGAGGAGCGAAGCGCAAATAACACAGAACGTTAAGAGTCAAAGGGGATTTTAGGTAGGCCAAAGACCCTTATTTTATAAAGGGATTGGTTTTTTTGATTAATTAATGAGCTCGACCCATGGTTCATAGACCATGGTAATTTAATGTAAAAGCTATAAAAGGAAGTCATCTAGGATTAGGTAGCTTTTTGAAGTTCATGAATGAGATATTGAGGCTATTTTGTCTGTAGTTTTGTATTCTGGTGAAGGGGAAGGCTCTTGCAGCTGAGTGCATGGAGACCTTGGAAAGTCCGCAGTTGAATGCGCGGGCCCCAACAACTGTGTATGCAGGGTCGAAAGAAGTGTATTAATTGAAGTTATGAAGTAATAAAGTCTATTTGAAGCAATTTCATGTGTTCTCTATATATTTATATGTTTTTGTGTTTATGCTCAATTATGATTCAGTTCTCTGTAATATTGTTTTAATTGCATTGAGAAGGCTCATATCTACTTTTGTATGATAACTTATGCATGTTAGGGCAATTAGGCGAAGCTCATAGATCTATTTAAGTAGAAATTACTTAAGTATGTGATTTTGAAGATAAGGGTCCGCTAAGGTTGGATCCGGCCCTAGATTAAAAAAACTCCTTGCTACAACATCACATAGCCTTCTAGATGCATAAACCTAGTTCTAACATCCCCCAATACTGCCTCAGGTGATACTGCAGTCTGTGCTAAGTGGACTGTTGGGGAAAGGGTCGGTAGTGTAGGGTTTTGTTGGTTAGCGTAGCTATATTTGAACCTGGGTCCAAGCACCCCCAAGCCAACATGCCTGAAAGGGTGTCTCTTTAACTAGGGATAAATTGACTTGAGGGAGGGCCAACTTGACAATTTTGGAGCCAAAATTCAAAATTTTCTCTTTTGAATTTGACATGAAGAACATGTTTTATATTAATTATTATATAGATTTCAAGGGTTAAAAATAAAATGACATGAGGAACATGTCTTACATCATTCAAGGGCTTAAATATAAATTATGAAGACCAACCATAGCTACAAAATTCAACACTCCCTCTTAGCTAGGGAGGTATTCATAATGACTATTAGATGCTCTCTTGTTGATAAGTTTATGGAAGAAAATGTTATAACAATTCATTATCAACATCAACATCATTCAATTACCATAATCTCGCTCAACAAATTTGACTCATGGTAAAATATACAACATAACTAGTTACCATAATTCTGGTTAGTACCTCTGACCAATTGTGCCTCATCACCATAACCCTAGTTGGTACGCCTGACACATGGTACATGATTAGCATCAACTAGTCACCATAATTCTGGTCCCTCTAACACATGGTATACATACTCGTCTTGGTTCACCATCGTCCTGGTTAATATCTTTGACTCATGGTGAATTTCCAAAGGCCTCATTCTTCATGAGTAATTCTGGGCCTGATGTTAAATGTGATCACTCAACCTATCTAGAGAGTCTAAGCTTGATGCTAAAAGGAACCCTCTCAACTGAGTGATTTAGGGTCTGTTATAGGTCATTTTTTCACATATGGTCAATAGGCCTTCATACTGGATCAATTCACATCTTTAAACACCTTGTCATCATCCCCACACAAATCCCTAAGAATTACTCTCCTAAACCCCCCAGTATCTAGGCTTAACTACCTCATTTCAATGCTTTTAAGGCCCATTGCATGGATCCATTCACATCCTTTAACACCTTGTCATCATCCCTACACAAAGCCCTAAGCATGACTCTCCTAAATACCTGAGTATTTGGGCTTAACTACCTCATTTCAATGCTTTTATGGCCCATTGCACCTTGGCCCTTTGGGGACCTATGTTCAGCAATAACTTACTCCATTATGGACCAACAATGATCAACAGTAGGTCGTCCCTTGTTGCGGGTGCACTGATTCTAGAAATTCAGGAAAATTAAAAAGAATCTCAAAGCTTCCAAAGGTTGTTTTAACCATTTACCTTGGATAAGGACTTCGAATCCTATCTAATCTTTCCTTGGAAATTTCACCTCTTATCCCTTGAGCTCATCCTCCCATCCTAAGTGGATCTCAAGCCTATATTTTTAAATCGATAAGAATTCATAAACTACCATCCTCTCCTATATATTTACTACCACCCATAAGTTATGGTTTGGGTTTTGGAGACTGATCATACCCTCATGCTGTTGCCTCAAATTTAAGAGAGTCATCATCTTCATGCATCAAGGTGACATAGAGGTGTGCTTTGTGGAAAGGAAGGACAAGCCAACTTGGGGATACCTCTACAGGATCAACACTATTATTAGTTGTAACTCTCTCCATTTCTATTAATACAAAGAGTACATTGTTTTCCTATACATGTTATGTTATGTTTACATTCGTGTATTTCAATTCCTTTTTGATCCATTGAATTGAGTAATTGGATTATGCTATATAGATGTCGTAGATATTTGGCTTGTGTTGATTGTATGTGTAGGTTCTAATTACAATAATCAGAGTTAGGATTGGGGCTTACAAGCAGAGAAGAGAGTGAACCTTGTGACGAATCCAAATTAAGCCTCTTTCCATTGTTCAATTACTTTAAGGGAAACTTTATATTCTTTGATTTATGTTGTTCTAGTCGACTAGGCCGCTAGGTCTAGGGAAGATACTTTTGTCTGCAGTCATAAATTATGCATAATGAATTGGCGATTTTGTTGGCGAATTGATTCTTCCCTTAGTGGTTTCCTTGGTCTTGGCACCTTTTTCACCTCTTATATTCATCTTGATTCACTCATTCATACATTTATTGATCTTAGTAAAACAAAAGTTTGAGCTTGGTTGGGTGTCTTGTGTCGTGTTTTGATTGAAACTACCCCAACACATCTCTTTTTTTTAAGACAAAGTGCTCTAGAGCACCCTGGATAATTGGCTTCCTGCTCTGCATCACACAGTCTCCTATGTTACACCTGTGCTGATTGCATTGTAGAACACCTTCTCCTATGTTGCACCTGTGTTGATTCCTCTGCACCTACACTAGATAAAAAAACATGGTTAATACAACTCTTTGGATATTAGCAAGGGCATAGCCCAAAAGGAAACACATTAGAGGCTAATTTTCTTGATATGCATGTAAAAGTGGTATTATATTTATCCTTAGGTGCAATATGTATATGGTTGTTTAAGAAAAGATAAGTACTTTTTATCAGCTAATGTGTCCAAAACTGAAACAATAAATGGAAGAGAGAAGTAATATTTTAAACAAGGCTTGTTAAGTTATTTATAGTTGACATAAATCCACCACTTACCATTTTTCTTAACAACTATTACAAGGGGTGAAATCCATTATCTATCTTAAATTGGGTAAATAAAAATGACATCAACTATTTTTTGCATCTCTTCATAACAATCTCTTTTACAACTATATTCATGCAACTTTGTGGCTATCTAATGGGATAGGCACCCTCCTAGATGTAGGTATGATGTGTGTATGTGTTGAAGTGGACGCCCTTCAAGTCTTGATAGTTCCAAGTGAATGCATCAATGTTTTTTTGTAACATTTTGACTACTTGTTCCTCCCCAAGTTTGTCAAGCTGAGAATTTCTATGTAAACATTTCTTGGACTAATTTAAATAGGGATAGTACAAGATTTTGTTGTGTCTATGGCTGATGCAAATCTATGTGGTGATAATGAAGCATTTAGACAATAATTCTCTTGAAATATAAAATAAAAATATGAATGGGTGGATTATGATTTTACGAAGAATCTAAATTAACAAGAAAATCATCAACCTAGATTTTTTTAATATGTTTTTTAAATTGTATAGTTTGATAAACTATAAAAATGGGATGAAAATTTTATTCATTTATTCATGTTATCAAGCCATAAAGTTTCTTCATGAGAGGACGAATTCAAATTTATTTTTTTCATGGACTGGCGATGTGAAATGTGGCTTTTTCTTTAAACATTGTGAAATAAGAAAATGTCCTAAATCATCCATAGTCACACCTTTTGTTGAAAATTTGGAAGCTTTAGAAAAATTATTTCTAATCCCTTCACTAGAACTGGATTGAATTCAAGAATAAATCTTGCAAAGTTCACTAGTCTCTACAAATATTAGTTGTGAAACATCTCCAGCTCCCATCAAATTAAGAAAAGAAATGGATTCATCTAAGATACCTCTAAGAAAAATGATCCTAATAATACCTTGATCAAGTTTGTTTTACTTGGATCATTAGAGTTGTATAGAAACCTTTCAATATATTCTTCCAAAATACCTTGTTCTTTTTGTGTGATCTTAAAAATCTCTTCCCTCAAATCGCTAGCCTTATAATATCTTAATATTTTATATGAAAATTACTACACATCCTGTAGTGGTATACCTAGGGGGAATAATATGGGGTGCAGAGGGAGGTACCCAAGGGAATAATGTGATTAATGCAATGATGATAAATAAATGAGCTATAGTTAATAAATAAAGTGGTTAACCCACATTATGCAAGGGACCACAAGTAGTTAAGGAATATTGTGATAATCCCATTGTATTGGATGTATGGTATTGAGAGACCAATGGTAAATACCAATGATATTATATGTATGAATACTATATAGAGGATAGAGACTCTCCATTGAGACATGTAAAAAATTGGTTTTGTATTGACAAACATTGGCTTGTGAAGTGTTCTCCTTCCTTAAGGAGTGATTATATGGTGTTATCCTGCCTCAAGGGTTTTTCGATTAATAAAATATTTCAATTCGATCATCTAGTGTGTTATTCTTCTGGCATATTCTTATATTCAATATTTTAGTAGGTCAGATCTATTGCAAGTGGTATCAGAGCTCTTTCTTGGGAAAAGCAGGGATACTTTTTTTTTCCTTTTTTGTAATATTTTTTTGGGAAAATCGGGGTGGCAAGTTTGCAGATCAGATCTAGAAATTTGGTGAAAATTTTTCTGATACCAATTGAAGATCTAAGTTTCTTGTGAAAAATACCCCAATAGAAAAAAAAATTGTTCAAATCAAAGTCCGAATGAGGGAGATATCATTGATTTAAAATTAGTTGTTTTGCAAAATCTTTTCTAACAGAAAATTGTGGATGGCAAATTGCGATTCATTTTTTGCAGCTTTTCATGCACAATTTCAAGAAACTAATTGAGCATATGATCTCTCCTTGAAAAATCACCCAATTTAAAAAAGAAAATTGGTCGAATTCGAGTCCAGATGAGGGAGATATCACTGATTTAAAATCATTTTTTTGCAATGCAAATCTAAGTTTATGGAGTGCCCCAATCATGATTTCAATCACATGGAAAGATGTAGAATGGTCGTTCCATTTTCAAAAACGGACTATAAAGATTCAGATCCATATTGACCGAGTTGTGACCATTCTAAAGTTTCCACACATAGTTGGTAAATTTTTTCAAAACCATCATTCTACTTCATGGGTTCTACCGTGCTATTTTTTACAGGAAAAGATGATGGTGCTACTATTGAAGAATCCCTAAAAATGCAAAATTCAAAATGTCCAACATTATGAAAATAAAAATGCAAAATTCAAAATATCCAACATTATGAAAACCTTTATTATCGCTTCATTTTAGAGATGAGGCTACCATATGGTGGAACTCACTTGACACAAAGAATTTGGTAAGCCTTCTCGATGAAGAGTTTGAAAAAATCTCTTTGGAAAAATGGTATCATGCTAGAAGACAGGATAATGAGACACATAAGCGGTTATTTTATGCTAGTATATTCTTATTACATTTTCATAGATATATTCAGAAGGAGAAGATCATCGTGTCTATCAATCCTAGTTGCAAGCATAATTTTATCAATGTTAATTTGGCAAAAATATTACAAGTTCTAGCAAAACATACTGCAAACACACAGGTTGATAATGAGGTTTTTCAAATTTATAAAGATTTGAAGATTTCTGTGGATAAGTATGTGTTGCATTCTGATTTTTATACTTCAGATATGGATATTATGGATGTTGTTTTGGGATACCCTTTGGATGGAATCTGTTGGTACTATCAATATTAATGTGTAAAAGAAATGTCTAAATATCTGGTATAAAAAGAAAAAAATTACATTGCAGGATATTTCCATCAGTAAACAAGTAGAGTCCAAGGAGGCCCAAGCAGAAAACTCTATAGGTACTGGCACATCAGATGAAGAGTCTGTGGTGGAAGTAATAATGGAAGACAAGAAACAAAAGTAGGTAGCACAAAAGGAACCCGATGCCACTTAGGCTCCATCAGGTGGGGAATTGAAGAAAGCTACACCATCAATTAAAGCTTCAACATATCACCACCTGCACCACCCAACAAGATAAAAAACAACAAGGTGGAAAAGAATTAGCAACAAGGACAACAATACTTGGAAGACACATAGAGAGATGCATCGATTCACCCACAACACATTAACACAGAGGAACCATAAGAACCAGCTTCAATCTCAAGCAAGCGAGACAATGGCTAGATCGATTATTCACCTTTCTCTTGGATGGCTAGATGCATGTGCATGGTACCAGTGGACTATTCTTTTGAGCAGATCTTATTATTTGTGTTCTTCTCATGTTCCAAGGATGAAACATGCTTAAGGGGGTTGGAATGTAATATACCTAGGGGGGATAATATGGGGTATAGAGGGAGACACCTAAGGGAATAATGTGATATAATAATGTAAGGATGATAAATAAATGGGCTATTGATAATAAATAAAGTGGTTAACCCACATTATGCAAGGTACCACAAGTAGTTAAGGAATAATGTGATAAGTTGGATGTATGGTATTAAGATACCCATGGTATTGTACGTATGAAGGCTATATAGAGGCTAGAGACTCTCAATTGAGACATGTTAGGTATTGGTTTTGTATTGACAAGCATCGGCTTGTGGAGTGTTCTCATTCCTTGATGAGTGATTATATGGTGTTACTCTACCTCAAGGATTTTTCCATTAATAAAATATTTCAGTTCTATCATTTAGTTTGTTATTCTTCTGGCATATTCTTATGTTTAATATTTTAGCAGGTCTGATCTATTACACATCCCATCCCATGATTCGATTGTGTTTTCTTCCAACCCCATAAGTTAGTGATGGGTTGAATATTTGATGGTTTAAAGAAAAATATGAATTTTTGTTCATCACTTGAATAGTCATAAATACAAACTAATATTTCAAACTCAAAAAGAAAATAATTAAGATCTTCACGAAACATACCATGAAAATGAGATAAGATTGATGGAGGAATATTCTTCATTTGTACTATTGTGGTAGGATCCACAATTTGGAAGCCAAAAGTTACCTCCTCTTCTTCATTTGAGTGTGTTTCAATCTCTCCATTTACATGCACTTCACCTTCACCTTGTACCAACCTTTGAATTGGCTATACTCAAGGCTATGGGGGTGCAGTTTCTAGGTCCTTAATTGGATTGTAATACTTATGATTTTGTTTGTTGATCTAGTTCTCCTATAAATGTTTCTATCATTATGAGTTCATATTGAAAGAATACAATTTTTTCATTTGCAATTGTTGTAGATCTTTGTTTCCTTGAGCTATTCGCGAAAAGCCTTGTATTTGTCATTAGGGTCATGTCTACTTGTCCTCTTCTTATGGATTATTCTACCAACACGTTAATACTGGAAGGGGTATTGTTTTCTAAAGTAATTATGGTATCTTTTCCTTAAATATATCTCTATTGTCTCTATCCCTATTCATACAAACTTAGCATAACTTTAGAGCCAAAGAGATAGTCGATTCACTAAAGTGAATGCATAAGGTTATTACACTTCAAAAAAATCTGGAGTGAGGTTTTCTTTGCATCTTATTATTCACTATCTCACTGCATCTAAAATGTTAGTATATTGAAGAAAGAAAGAATTTACGCACATCAAACTCTAAAATTTAAAATAGGTGGGAAAAATGAGCCATGAATGTGCTAACCCCTTTTAGTATCTCTCTCACAATGGTGCCAAAATTGTAGTAAATTTAATTAACTTAAATTTTGGATATTAAAGTATCAATCTAAGGCATAAACTTGTGAGATACTAACATTGTATGTGTAGAGTTTAGGACATAAACATATTGCCTAATCTATGGGAAAACTCTTAAAATTCGATCTAATATTGCAAACATATGATTAATCTTTTGAAATAAAATAACATGAAACAAATACTAAGAATGGTATGGATATCTTTCTCACTAGATGGTAAATAAGAGAAATGCTTTACCAAGCATACAATAAAAATATTTCACTCAAGTGATATTGCTAAATGTTCTTGTACGTGTTTATTAAGCAAATCTCATTTCCATTCTTCAATAGGACTTATTCTTCTATAGTTAACTAAGTTCAAGTTCAATTGAAAACATACATTGTGCAAACATTGAAAAGAAAATCAATCCATTACATAAATTAACACTTCACAAAGATATCCCTCAACCTTGAATTGAAAACACATAATTTTCTTATTATAACACATAATTTTCTTAATGCAACAGAATGTAAATCTTTCATTGCTATCAATTCAATTGTTCAATTGTTCATACAAAAAAATAAGAAACACCATATATCATTCAGCCTTTAATAAAATATTTCCTTCTCTGTACAAGAATAACACAGTAAGAATATATGTAATGAAATAGGGCAATTGTACTTACTAACCAAACACACAACGTTCATGAAATCGAAAAGGTAAATTTCAAATCATCTATAGTTATGCTTCTACGCTACAATATGGTAGAAAAAAGATAAACATTGGCCAAACTGAGGTGCCCTTCTAATCGACTTCACATTACTTATAAAATTGCATTACCACAAACCAAATACGTGCACAAAATATTTCTCAAAACATCACCTCAATTTTTGTTGTATTAATGAATTGAAGGTTCAATAATACATAGAAACAAGATCCGCAAGCAGCAGGGACTCACAAGATCCGCAAGCAGCAGTAGTCCCTGCCGAATACATAGAAACAAGATCCGCAAGCAGCAGTAGTCCCTGCCGGGCCTGAAATCAGATAATAAACTAATTACAGCTTTGGAATTGATGAACAACCTGAGCAGCAGCTTGAGCAGATGCAACCGCAGATTCTGCAACGGTTGCGGCGACAGCAATGGCATGTTTCTCAGCATTTCCAGTTACAGGCGCAACCTCATCTTGGCTACTGGTAGTCTTTTCCTTCGGATGAAAATCATCAACATCTGAAGCTACCTATTCATGGCGGTCATGCTGTGAAGATTTCCCAAAAGCCTATTTACGCTTCTCTTTTGGGGTTTTTTTCCTGGACACAAAAAGATCATTTCGATAAAGTATTTTCTTCAAAACATGAAAGCCCTCAAATGAAACCAGGTCTCAAGGCAGGAGCAAAAGCTCTCAGTACCTACCTTTTCTTCTTTGCCTACATCTAGTTCTTCGCCTTTAACATTGGAGGAAAAATTAGATTTCATTGAATCGCTGGATTCAGAATCCCTGGCATGTGATCTAAAAGCCCTCACGGCTGTGAACCATGACCCCCCTTTCTTCCCCATACTAGTGCATTAATATTTCTTTCCTGCAACATCCGCCTAAAAAATATATTTCTGTAGATCTCTGTAGGAAAAAAAAACGAACTTCAGAAATAAACATAAGAAAAAAAATCATAAACAGTTAAAGCTTATTCAACCATTAAATTTCAATAGTGTTCAAAATACAGACCCAACTGGTACTTCTTGTGGCAGAAAATCTCACAATGTTTGCTGCACAGCCATAATAGCTCACAAGGTTGCTAAACTCTCTTTGAACTTCCAAGTCAAACTTTGGTTAGCTAGGAACAATGTGCGGTGAACAATGAATTCCTTTATCTCTACCTTCCCGGGTTATGCCTTCCAGGGTTATGCAAAATGGTGGAATAATGTGCGGTGAACAATGAACCTGTTGCAAGCCTCTGCCAAGATGGCACCTTGCCACTTTTTATATGGCTTAGCCCTCTTTGCTTTTCAACTTGGAGGTGGTTAATTTGAGAACTGCACCTTGGCACTTCTGTTATGGCCTAGTCCTCTTTGCTTTTTAGCTTGGAGGTGTTTAATTACATTTGGTCCACTTGCTTGTAGAATTGCTGCTAATATTTTCTGTGTCTGCGAGAGCCCGCAAAAGCAAGGGCAGGAACACAAAGGATAGAAGCTAAAGAAAGACCTTATTGTATGTCCTTGATTCCCTTCTATCTTGAGAACCTAGTTGCATGCAAGGATAGTGAGATATATTTGGTGAATAATATTCTTTATTAAGTTTGTAGTTACGTTGAGAGTTTTTTTTTTTTTAATTAAAAATTAAATATAATAACCAATATAAGTTAAATAAATAAAAAAATTAAGGGGTAGCCACGTTGGGTTGCATGCAACCCCCACACACCCCTTTAGACTAAACATTTGTGGCTTTGAACTCTTTGTGCCAGACATTTAATGTATTTGGAGATCAATATGGTAAGGGTTACAAGCGCTTCATTACTGAAACACATAGTGCAAATGAAGTGCCGAAGGCAGGGTTGGATCGAGTGGTTACTGGAAAGGAACCCTAGGGCAAATCTGACTGCGTTTCTCGAGTAACAAATTGACACTTGAAAACTTGACTTCACACTCTGATCTAACATAGAAAACAGGGATATGTTTCCTGTCATATGGTTACTGCAACCGGAGTCTAGAAACCATACATCTTCACTCTTTGCTTCAGCCATATCATAGGCTAAAAACAAATTATCTTGGTTGATATTTCCTCTAGTGAAATTTGCACTAGTTCTATTATTCATATCATGCTGCTTCTTCCTACATTCATTTGCATAATGCCCATATTTTTTACAATAGTGACATTGGACATTGGATTTATCATACCTTTGTCCTTGAGCATGATGTTGTCCACTTTGTTGGCTGCTGCCTTGGCCATGGTTCTGATTTGGATTGCTGCATCTTCCTTGAGCATTTGCTGTACTGTTTCTTCCACCTCTGTTTTGGCTTCTGCCTCTTCCTCTCTTATTTCCTCTGCCTTGACCTCTTCCTCTTCCAAAGAACATCTGGGTTTTAAAGGCATGCTCTAGAGATGAGTTTTCATTTCTACTCAATCTCTGCTCATGTGTTACCAGTGATGCATGTAGTTCATCAACTGAGAATTTTGTGAAATCCTTTGTCTCTTCTATGGTGGTGACAATCACATCGAACCTTGAGGGTAGAATCCTCAATAGTTTTCCCACAATCCTCCTTTCTTCAAGAATTTCTCCATGAGACCTTATCTGTGTGACCAGACCAATCACATGTGTGAAGAATGAGTCAATATTATATGACTCCTTCATGCAGATATTCTCAAAATCTCTCCTCATCAACTGTAGTTTTGCTGTCTTCACTTTCTCCATGCCTTGATAGGCTATCTTGAGAGTTTCCCATGCTTCTTTAGATCTCTTGGCTGCTGCTATCCTTGGAAACACACTCTCATGCACTGCTTGATACAAAAAGTAGAGGGCTTTAGAATCCTTCTTCTTATTGCTCTTCAGCAGTTCTTTCTCTGCCTGAGTTAAATTATTAAACTCATCTTCATCTGCTAGTTCTTCAAAACCATCCTCAACAAATTCCCATAAGTCTTGGGAAGCAAGAAAAGCTCTTACAGTTATTGCCCAATAGTCATAGTTTTTCCCATTAAATTGTGGGAGTTGAGTATTACAAATACCCATGCTAGTGCTGGCTCCAGCCATTCTTGCACTCTTAACTATGCTTCAAAATACTTGACTGTGTATTTAAAATAATTGGCTGCCCTCAACAGTAACACAAAAAGCTTGAGAAATACCTTGGATTCTTTCTTGACTGAGTCTTCACTCTGTTGGAGAAGCAGCTGCAACAAGAAATCCTTCCTTCAACTTCTTTGACACCTTCAAAGAGTCTGGACAAGCTCTGATACCATGTTGGGAATTTCTGATAATTCCATAACAAAAAACGAATAGAGAATAATGCTCTGTTTCTTAACACGGGAAAACTAAAATTGTTTTCTGAAGACAGAGTTTCACACTTGCACAAAGAAACTTGTATTCATTAATAAAAACCAACTGTTACAAAATAAAGGGTCTTCCTCTACCAAAGGGATTAACACAAGAATGCTTCAGTTCCAAAAAGAAATTTCACTCTGTCTCTCCTTGCAAATTTTACACTGTTGTGTGTAAATTTTCTTTTTCTTCAACTTACTTTCACGCTGCTGCGTATTACATATTACATTGCATATTCAACAGGATATGCGAGTTTTGATAATGGCGCAACCCCACCAAAAAAACCGTTACAGGATTTGAAGCGAGTTACTTACCATTATCAACATCTATCAAACTTACTGAAGGCCATAAGGTGCGCCACCTTTAACATCTGATTTTGTTGTTATTATTTGAGAGAGGTTATTTTACGAGGCTCTGCAACTTTGCAATATCATAAAAAATGAACGACATTTTGGGAATTAAAATCAGTATGAACGACTTGTCTCCTGTGAATTTAAAAACAATAAAATTAAAACTTCCCCTGCTTTTACCAACCACAGTAAATTTCATTAATTACTTTACTGAAAAGCTGGCCATTAATGAGAATGGCAATTCACGTCAAGTAATATGGTGCAGGCCTGTACATCAAACCTTGATGTCAATCGGACGGCTGTCATTCAATATCGCACAGTCCTTTTGACTGAACTTTAGGCCCCGGGGAAAGGTTGTTTTGCAAAACTGCTCAACGACATGTCAGTCAATGGGTGTGATTGCTGCCCTTTGAGAATTACCACCACTCGGTAAAAAGCGGTGCGGGGAAAAACTGGCGGTTTTCTGGAAAAAAATACGCCGCAGTTGGAATTAGCATTTCAACATTTAAAAGCTCTGTCTCTCACAGAGATGAACCTTGATGGGTGACTCAACCTACCTCCATCTTCACTGCTGAATCAGGACATTTGAGGGCTTCACTTGTGTATATACCCCATCTGAGTATTAGCAACTTCCATGGCTTCTGCAAGTAGGTGGTTTGTCCTATATTTTGCGATCATTGTATTTGTTCTTCAGGGAACAAACGCGATATTTACTGATATGTATTATATGTTTTATGAATTATGTTCTTCTTGTTTCTCCAATCTTTGGAAGTAATATATAGCTTATCTCTGTTTGATGAAACAAACGTTTATGGAGGCTACTGAAGTCGGTACTTCAACAGTATCTGGGGTGAGTATATATGTATCATTATTTGTCTTATAGAAGTCGCTCGATCTAGTTATTCAAGATATCAAGGGATCACGTGAAGCCACTGGCTGTTTGTGAATATTCTTGAATCTACGATCAAAACAACTTCCCATACCCAGCGTGAGTAATCTGCATGCGGATGATGAATTAATAGCAGGAGTCAAAGATGACTTTAATGAAATAATTGAAAAGGAATTTACTAAGCATCTTGCAAAGAAAATGGGGAATACTGCCGCCATTGATAAAGTTTCAGAAGAAAGAAAGGAAGCTGAGGAAAGAATGGAAAAGGTGATTTCTGCGAAAGAAGACCGCCGCAAAGCGCTGGTTTCCGATAAAAATAATATTGAAGCTAGTGTTTCCAAATTAACTCTAGAACTTCAGGCGATATCCGCAAAAATTCAAGTAGTGAGAAATAATTGGGACTTGGAAAAGGATGAGCTTCAATCACGAATTGTAGCAGAAAGAAAGGAGAGAGAGTAGATGTTTGCTCAGAACGAAAGGTTTCTACTTCAATGGCGAGCAGAAAATGAAAAACTAGAAGATCAAATTTCATCACTTGCAACTGCGAAAATGCTCCTTGACGAAGAAAACAACTCTTTACAGAGTGAAATGGACAAGAGAATGTTTGTTTCAGAAGAACAATAGCTAAGACTAGGGAGAAAAATAAGCGAATTGGAAACAACCTTGGATTTCGTGAAAAAGGATCTTGATTCCTACAGGGCATCAACAAGGAAGAATGACAGAGCTATTGTTGATTTACAAAATAAGATCTCGGAGACAGAGGAGCATAATCGCTTATTATTGAGTGATTTAAACGAACAAAAAAATGTTTCAGAAGAATATGCTGGTAGAATAAGGGAGTTGGACTGTAGTGTGCAATTTGTCAACATGGATCTAAAATCAATTTTTTTCTTAAAAGAAGATTGTGGGCAAGGAAGGGAAAATGTAAAAGGAAAAGGTTTGCGCAAAACGACAAAAACGAATGTTGTGTTTGGAAGAGAAACACTAAAACAGGTGATCGATAATCGAAGACCATCAAAGCATGTTGCTGAAACTACTACAATACCATAAACGTGTGCCCTACAACAAAAACCAGGTACATGAAAAATCTGAACCAAAATTATGGATCTGGATTAATCTTTAAACATTCTTGAAATTAGCCAATATGTTAATTAAGAGATTGGTGATATTCTTGTAAAACTCCTTGAAGGCTTTTACAGAGGAAATAATCTTGTGCTTCAAAAATGGGAGCAAGTATTCATTTTTCGAAATGAAAATTCAACCACTGAAATTTCCTAACCAGATATCCTCTGAATGTTGTCTATATCTTGGTCGTCGCCCAAAGTTCTCTTGGATTTACTTCCCAAAGTTCTCTTGCATTTACTTCCCGCTGGTTCAAAGGTCGGGTCAGACGAACAACTTGAGCAGATGCAACTGCAGCTTCTGCAACAGCTGCGGTCGCTATAGCCACAACAATGGAATGTTTCTCAACATTTCCAGTTACAGACGCGACCTCATCTTGGCGCAAAACTCATTCCAGAATATGAATTTGATGGAGGGTGGGAAGAGCCTTAAACCTTCGAAAGCCGAAGAAGAATGAGGAGCTTCTTCTGGGATGTCCAATAAAGCTTTACAATGGGTTCCCAGGTAAAGATATTATAAGCATAATTCCCTTTAAAATAGCATTCATAATTTCCTTTCAAATAGAATTCTTATGCTACAAGAACAACATAATGGCTTGCCTACACAACATACCTGCCCTGACTGTGCCTGTGTTTGCCAGCGTGTGGTTCAAAATTTCTAGCATCTTGTTCTGCATGTGCATCAGGGAGTTTCAATTTCTTGTCGATTCTAAGGCTGTTGCACTGGGGCTATCGAGAAAGAGTAAGCAGCGGACTGCAAGGCTTCCAGAAAGCAGATTAAGGTGGTAAGTGAAAGTTGAGCTGGATATTTCTTTGCAACAAAAGCCTGCAAGTTTGCAACTAAGCTGACATATATCAATCTCTGTCAAAATCAATATTATTATAAAACATATTAACGTCTTCCAAAAATTATTGCATAAGAGGGCATCATAGGGTGGTTGAATGAAGCTGGCAGCTGTAAACAATCCTGGCAGCCAGTAGTGACAAGTGTAAGCTTGTAACAAGAACAGGCGGCATCCAAGAAAATGGTAGTGGCAGCATACAGGAAGCGAAAGTTACTTTGGATATAAAAAAAATAGACAAAGAAGGCTTTGCATTTAGGAAATGAACTTTGGATAAAAACGCTTTGTATATCTAAAGTTTCCTTAGGAAACATGAAGTTTCCAATAAGAGGTTGATTTGAAAACTTTGCTTAAAATTTTGGTGCAGCCAAATTGCCAGCAAAAACTTTGGTTAAATATTTGTACACAAGCGAAATGTTTAGAATAACTTTGGTTAAAATACAAGAAACCCCAAAAAAGGGGTCAACTGATGAGTCAAACGTTCGATCGAATGTTATAGTCCCTGTTATGCCAGAGGCAGAGACTAATAATATCATTGCTACTTAGAATAGTGATAAATGGCTTGAATGACACACCGAATGATTAATTGCATTTACAATTTACAATTCACCAATATAAAGATTACATTACATCGTTGCCTCGATGATTTATATAGAATTTACATATTACAAAAGGGCATACATGTGAACCTTGTTTAGATCCCCTATTATAATCATTAATTACATCAAATACATACCATGAGAGAAAAATAAAGGTAATTTGGTAATTCTCACCACATTGCAATCATATTAAATGTAACAAGAAGATCTAGATCATTTCCCTCAACTAATTTGTTGGTTGGGCACACTATTCTTAGCACAATTTGACCACACGTTTGATCTGAGGATAATGCTTACCATATATTCTTTGGAACTGGTTTGATGAACATGGAAGCATTTCGAGATATCTAAGAGAAAAACCCATGTATTAGGTATTCTTATAGAAGTGTGGACATATGTCGAACAACAAGGTGGCTTATAGGATCCTCATATAAGTTAGAAGAACTGAACTAGTTAAACCATTATTAGTAACAAAACATATTTTAATCCCTTGATTCACTTAAAATAGTGGAAAAAATAGTAAATTAACAACTTAATTACCTTGCAAGTTATCGAATAACCTTTACATTAAAATTATGGTAAAAAATGACAATGTGGTAAAAGGGAAGATTAATATGGGTCAAAAAGGGATAATTGGAAATGAAAATAACATCAAATCAAAGGCCTAACACCTAGAAAACACCTTGATGTATCTGTAGGATCAAGAAGGAGGCTAATAAGGCAATGGTGGATTTTCTTTCTAAGTTCTCCTTAAAAGTCTAGCTCAACTAGAAGAGTCAAATCTTTAGAACAAAAAAGTGTTTTCCAAATAAAAAATAAAAATATGAGGGATGGATACCTTATATAATCTTCTCTCAAACTAGGGATTTTGGGAGGCTCAAGAAATATTTCATCACCCAAGTAGTGGAAGAAAAGGTTTTCAACAATAAGACATCTTCCATAAATTGGACATATTAGATAGTAAAATTGAAGTGGTGTTTAAAATTGTCTTTGCCATTGATATTGTAATATCACAACCCTAGATTAGTTATATTGGTGAAATGACAACTCTACATGACATTGCAAGATTAAAAGGTGCACACTCTCAATCCCATCCTCGTTGATGAAAATGCCTTCCCTCTGAATCAAGTCTAGAAGTGGCTTACATAGACACTCAACCATATAGGCCAACCAACCCATATCTACTATGCCTTAGTTTACAATTAGCATGGGAATAGAACTCTTTCATAAGGTTTATATAATATTGGTTGTATATTATAAACATTATATAGACTTTCATTTCAAGGTAATAGAATTTATATGGTTCCTATACTATGTTCTTTTTTATTAGTTGTGGGAAAGTGAAGTCCACATTGAAATATATATTTTGTTATTAATATATTTTTTTATTAGCTGTGGTAAACAGTGAAGTCTACATTGAAATATATGTTTTGTTATTAATATATTTTTTTTTGTTCAAAGGAACTTTCTATATTCAATTACTAGGGGAATGTGTAATTTTTTCCTTTTCAAAGTGAACTTAATATATGCAATATTTCAATTTCCATTTTAAAGAAAACAATTTATATCCATAATTTTATATAAAGAAATAAAGTAATTGAAAATCAATGTCATGATGTTCAACAATAATTTAACATAACACACTTGTCTAAAAATTTATTTTAAATTAAACATAATAAAGAAATGATTTGACACACATATCTAAGAATCTATTTTAGATTAAAAAAGAATGAAGACAAAAATTTACATTTAAAAAAATTTAATCTAAAATATATTTTGGTTAAAATATTTCATCAAATGTAAAATTTATTATACTTAGAGAAAAATATTACTTAAGTACAAAATTGACATAAAAACAAATATTATTTATTAAATATATGGAATAACACATCTCTTTGGTTAAAAGGTAATAACCCTTTGCATAAAATGTATCAACTACCTAATAGGATAGGGTGATACTAAAAAGACATGTGAAAATTTGTTAATTGTATAATAATAAAAAATTAAACTATATAAAAAATTAAAATCAATTTTTTTATATAAAAGTAGTATTATTTAAATATTAATTGACTCCATTAAAAATATATATATATTTATTAGGTTAGGAGGGTTTTTATAATTGAGTATAGGCATAAATGTTTAACATTTAACATAAATATTTAGGCTTAATGTAGATGTGTAGGTGTAAATATTTAACATTTAACATAAATATTTAGGCTCAAGTAAAAGATAATAAAAGGCTAAAAGTAATAGAGAGCCAAGTATGAGATGTTGTAGTGCAAACATTTAAACCTTGGCTTAACTAATACTAAAAAGTTCTTAACTACAATAAGAGTTTCAAGTTATGGTCCAATCTTTTTCTTTTAATGATATTGAAAAATAAATATTTAATTTTGAAAAATAAATAGTTTGTATTGGTTAATGCTAAACTAATAGTGATCAACCGAAAAATCGATTGTTAGAGTCTTGCTTTGGAAGGGACAAATAATGATAACATAACGATGTTTACAATTTAATTAATAAGCACATAAATTGTTAGAGTCTTGCCTTGGCACGGACTAATAATGATAGCATGATATTTACAATTTAATTAATAAGCACATAAAAACTCAATACTTACAATATAACAAGTTTCTTAACCATGGATATCCAATGCCACTTTACCATGGATATTATTAAGTTGTAAATATGTTTTGTTACAATACCATGGCTTATCAATATCGCATCCCTAAAAACCATAACTGATTTCACAATTAAAAATTAAAATGTAAAATATTTTAGACATTATATATAGCATTGATTACATAGAGTGAAAATCGTCCATCATATGGATGGAGAGAGAGAGATGGAGCATGGAGAGAGGAGGGAGAGAGAAGGAGAGACGCAGGGAGATAGTGATAGAGCTAGAGGGTGGAGAGAGAGAGAGAGGTGTAAGAGAGAGGGAGGGAGAGAGAGATGGAGTTGGAAGGGGGGAGAGATGAAGGTAAGAACAAATACATAGAGAGAGAGGAAGTGACAAGGGAGAAAGGGAGAGAGGAGAGGAGAGAGAGAGGGAGAGGGAGTGACAAGGGAGAAAGGGAGAGAGGAGAGGGAGACATAGAGATGGAAGGGGGTGAGAGAAGGAGAGAGGGAGGGAGATAATGACAAAGTTGGAGGGTAGAGAGAGATGTGGGGGTGAAAACAAAGGGAGGTGGGAGAGAAATGGAGAGAGAGGAAGGAAGAGAGAGAGGAGAGAGGGAGGGAGGGAGTAGAGCAAGATGGAAGAGAGAGATTGGGAGAGAAAAAAAGAGAGCTAGTGATAAATCTACCCTAAATATGGTATGTATGTATATAAAAACCAGTGTAAATTGTCTTAACCCTAGATCTATTAAAAGCTAGAGGAATCAAATCACTTTTCACTTTAAAAATATTTATATTTGAAAATATTTGATCCCTCTCAAAACTTAATAACTCTGAAATTAAAATAAATCTAAATTAATTTCAATTAATTTCATTTTTCCATATAATAATATATTAATATTATTTTATTTAACCTTTGATTTCACATAGATGGAATCGGTAAGTTTTATCGACATTATAAAAACAAAATCTCGATTTAGATATAGATTATGGAGCACAAAGTTTTCCGTTATCTTTGAATATGGAATGTGTGATAGTTAATAAATAACAAAGCTTTCACTTTATCTTTTGATATACAATGTTTTCAATTCGACGATAATTTTTATTAATATAGAACATTCACTTTATCTTTCCACATGGAAAATTTCCGAATAATGTTGGGCCGTAATCATCACGTGGAGCCGAAGCTTTCACTTTAGCTTTGCATCAATGTGATCTTGCATGATGTTTACAAAAGACTCCTTCAATGGGGGTAATTGTCATGAGTTCCCATTATCGATATCCACACTCCAGTTTCTATCCATCGTTCGGAGCTTGCAGTTTTCAAATTTGTTTCTTCATACGTGTACTGAAGTTCCAGCCCAGCCTTTCATACTCTCAACAATGGCCAAAAAGTGCTGCTGTTGTTCAAGTTTCTTCGCCTGCCTTGGATGCTTTTCAGGAAATACACGACCCCCTGTTGATTCGACTGAAAGTGCCCCGTTCTTGAAGATACCAGTGCCAACAATGTTCTGAATACTAATCCAGATGACCAATCTTCTTCTTCCGCCAGTGCTACTACTAATGTTTCTCCGCCAGCTGCTCCGGAAGAAACCGATCGAAGGCGGGATGACCCCAGCACCAGCTCGGCATCAGTTCCTCCTTTTCAGACCTCTTCGCAGTTTGCCTCCACTTCTGCCGTTCCAACTGCTATTGAAGAAGCCGATAGACGGCGGCATGACGCTAGCGCCAGCTCGGCATCAGCTCCTCCTTTGCAGGCCTCCAGCTCTACCGTTCCAACGCAGGACGCTCCAGCTAGGGGTAGCCCGTCCTCCAGCTCTTCAACGGTTTCTGATACCATTGACAACATACAGAAAGCTACTCATGTACTTTCTGCTCATGGAGTTGATGGCGACAATGGTAGCATCAATCTGGAAGAACTCATTCAGCATATATCGGAACTTTTAGCATTAATCAAGGTAGGGTGAATCGTTTTTTTTGATATTTTATATTTTGTTGTTGAATTTAATTTTGTTGTTGAATTTAAGTTTCTGTGATCTATATCAAGTTTAATGAAAAATATTTGGGGAAAATCACATTGAAATATTTTGACGAGTTTCAATGTGATTTTCGCAGAAATATTTCTCATTAATCTTGTATTCTATTGAATAGCATTATTATGATCAGAGTTATTTTTAGTGTGATTTTTTTGGATTTTTTAGTCATTTGATGTGAAATTTTGATTTATGTTATTTGAATTAGTTTTTTTTTATTGTATATATAGATTTAGCATTTTGAAAAACTCAAGTAAAGATTACCCATGAAACTTGTGATTTCAATAAATTCCTATCAAATTTTAGAGAAATTAGATAAGAAAAACGAATATACAAAATTTCCAAAAATACTAGCTAAAAACAACTTTACACACCCATTTTAACGCCATATTTATTCTGTTCATAGAAAAATGAGTTTACACACCAATTTTAACACCATATTTATTCTGTTCATAGAAAAATGACTTTGATAAAAAACAGTCTACTGATCACCACTGGCCGAAAAGTTCTGGCTTCCTGAAGTTAAAGGAGGTCCTGTCAGAGGGAACAGAGGCAGCGTCCTCTTTGGTGCGTATTAAATGTTAGTGGGATTTTGATGATCAACTAAATTTGTAATAACCGAGTATAAATAAGATTAGATCTAAATGCCCTTGAAATTCTCTCTTTTCTTATGTTCAGAAGGATATTATCCCAACAACGCAGAGCCTCCTCAAAGGAATAGGGCAGGCACACTGGGCTACTGCAGGGCTTCTTGTCGTCTCGAATGTTTTGGAAAGATTCGAAGCCGTTTCTGCCAATCGAGAAGAGTGCCTCAGTCTTTTGGACGAAATGTACAATTTGGCCAAATATGTGAAGCAGCTTAAAGAACGGCCTCGACTGAAGGAAGGAATGGAAGATTTAATTCAAGAAGCACTGGAGATGATAATCAAAGCTTCTATGATGTGCTGCGTTCAAATTAATTCGTCAAATTTTTCCAGGCGAGTACTGAACGCTCTTATGCCCATTTTAATGTTTTGCTTGCTTATCGAATAATCCGGTAAAACTAAATCTAAATTTGTTTGAGGAACTTTACTCACAGGTTTTTCTCAGCACCCGTCGACAAGAAAGAGCTGTTTGAATTTCAAGCAGAGTTAGAAAAATTGTACAAGCATATGAAGACCCAATTCGATATCTGTCTTTACGATGCCATTGATTGTAGGGCGGTGCGTCCACCGACACCACTGGAGCGAGAATATCCTACATATGCAGGTAAATTATGACACATTGTGAGTGTTGATTGGTTTTGTACAAATATGAATATTATTTTTAAGGTTTTAGGAGAGTTTTTGATATGTTTTTTATATGGTTAAACAGTGGGAATTGAACAACCCATAAAAGAAGTTGTTGAGCTTCTGGAATGGGAAAGTGACGAAAAGGCAGTTGCAGTTATCGTGTATGGTTTTGGTGGAGTGGGAAAGTCTACCCTGGCTGATGCTGTGTTTGCTAGACTTCATATTGAAGAATGCAAATATTCGATGGTCAGATTGTTTGATGATATAACATCAACTCCAAATATTGTGGAGTTGCAAAAATGTATATTAAGAGATTTGATGGTGGGCATAGCTGAAGAAAAGCTAGATGTTAGAACGTTTGAAAGTGGACAGCATCAAATTGGGAGCGTGTTACAGAAAGAAGTAGCCTTTCTCTACGTAGACAATGTTTTGCACGGTGATAAGCTGCAGCAGCTTTTGCCTAGGGACATGCATTTGGCCAAAAAGGTGAGGGTGCTCATCACTGCGCGGCAAATGGGTGTGCGTACTGTGTGTACAGGGTGCAAAATGGAAACCAAAGAGTATCTTATGAATGGCCTTCCCACATCTAAAGCGAGGAGTCTTTTAGAGAGGGAAATGAAGGAGGCACAATTAGAGGGTAGCCAAATGGAGGAGATACTAAAGATATGCGGTGGAATCCCAAAACTTTTGACAGTGGTTGCAAGCTTTATAGTCTCCGAAGAGGACAAACAGAAAGCCTTTCGGATAGTGATTGAAGACAAAGAACATTTGAAGGGTCAAGCACTGGGGGACATAGAGAGCTATGTCTTCGCCTATGATTATCTTCCTCACAGGTGCAAAGGTCCATTTCTTGACATCTGCGTTTTTTTCAAGGGAATGAATTGGGACTCTGTGGCAGATGTTGTGGGAGAGTCTGCATTGGATATGCTAGAAAAAAGAGCACTGGTTTCTAAAGACAGATACATGGACCTAAATGTCCACGATGTGATTTTGATGATTGGTACTAAAAGGGCAGAGGAGACTAGATTTAATTTCACCAATGCAAATGGGAGTCAATTTCAAGAGTTTTTACAAAAGGTAGGAGACGTTGGAAAATAAATGCAGTCAATTATTTCATACAATCTCTATCTCGATTATTATGACTAACTTAATTATAATTGCAGGACATCTCAGGAATCGAAGGCCTCTGGTTTCATCATTATGGAGATCCATTGGAAATGCCGGCAACAAAATTAGATTCAATGTCTAATTCGTTGAGAATTCTTCGGGTTGGAGTTTTAAATGTGAAGGGTAAATGTGAGAAGAGATTTGAGAAGCTGATGTTTTTCCAAGGAAAAGTTGTCCGTCTCCCATTTAGTATATCTCAGGTAAACGAATTGAGATATTTGAATGACAAATTTTTGATAAAGCAACTCTGCTTCATATATTTATACACGCGTGCTCATTTTCTCCAATGATTTGATAATGGTGTATAAGTTGCATTCATTTAATTATGATGTGCAGATGACTTCCAATCTGAAACACATGGAATTGGATGGACGGGCATCTTCTCATGATTTTGAAATCTCTCCCAGTGATCTTCAGCGGCTCCGGAATTTACGGGTACTCCGATTAATCAACTTTAAAGCATGGAAAAAATTGCCTGCAGACTTGGGAGAGATAATACATGAGTTACGAGAATTAACTCTTTCCGGGTGCACATCTATAAAGGAAATACCAAGATCCATATCAAAGCTTCAATATTTAAGAGTATTGAATATGGAGGACTGTTATGGATTGACGGGGTTGCCTGAGGATATTGGATCATTGAGTTCTTTACAGAAACTCGATCTCTCAGGATGCAATTATATAGAAGAACTACCGGAATCAACTTCAAACCTTCGATCTTTAAAAGAATTGAGATTACAGGAATGTGAGAATCTAAAGCTTTTGCCAACAGATTTTGAATCATTGGATTCTTTACAACTATTAAGAATATATGGTTGTAAAAGTCTCCAAATTGATCCAAAGATTCTTAAGAAATTTGAAAAAGTTATAAAGCGCAGACATCCTTTGGTGGAATCTCTAGGGGAGGAAGTAAAAATTTGCATGACGAGTAGACTAAGGAGGTTAGCTCGGGATTCTAGATTTTTTTAGATCAGATCTTTCTAGATTTCCAGGATTCTAGATCTTTCTACACAGCGATTAGTTTCTAGATCATTCCAGATCTCATCTGAATCACATACAGGGTTCTAGATACTTCTTCTACCTCTATATATTTGTAATTTCTCTGGCCAAGGAAAGCAAACCAAGGCCCAACAACCTTGTTATGTAATGCAAAGTGATTTCTGTTCTCCATTGATTGTTTTATTTATTCTGTTGTTTCTGACTCACTAATCTTGTTGTTTCTCCATTTGTCTGTCTCTGTGAATTATTCTGTGCTATTGTCGTCTAAATCTCTGAGTATAAATCTATTGTGTGTTATGTATGCTCTGTTCTAACAAAAAAGAAAAATATTAAACTCAATTAATTGAACTAATCCTTGCAACTAATTTTCTTTCTTTCTTATATGTACTCAAGTTATATATATTAAATTTAAATAATTATATTTTTGTGATAGATGACTTTTGAGCCATTTCGCCAAAGCTACCCTCATTTACCGCATAAGTACCTTCTGCAAAGTTAAATAATGTTTATCTGTATATATCGTTTTAACTTAAATAATTGAACATAAGATTTTGAAAATTCTGACTGCTATAATTATAGTGGATTAGGAGTCGCAATTTGCGGAAGATCCAAAGGATTTTAGAGATTTTATTCTGACTGTTATAATTATAGTGGATTAAGATGTCGCAATTTGCGGAAGATCCAGACGATTTTAGAGGTAATAGATTCTTGAGCTGCCGGTGCCTTTTCCAATCGTTTTATATCTTATGTGATATACTTGTATTTATTAACGGTGGCTCAATGAAAAAAAATCCTATACATATTCCGAATTTTGTTGTTTTACTATTTTGTTTAATTTATACTTATATTGTGATATACTTGTATGTGTTAACCGTGGGTCAATGAAAAAAACCTCTATACATACTCTGAATTTTGTTGTTTTAATATTTTTTTTCTAATTTATATAAAAGTTGTGTCTAAATCTTTGGATAATTTATAAGAATGACCAAAAGATTTTTGTTATTAATGAGTATTTTTTAACAAAATATAAAACATAAAATAAGTGTTCAGGAATTTTATTTAATATTATTAATAAAATTATAATTAAAGTATTATTTAAAATATATAGTTTTAATAATGAGAACTTATTAATGTTATTTGTTATTGTTATTGTCTTATTAGTAAGATATATAAAATCCAAACTGGGCAACCAAATTACTTATCTTATCTTTTTATTATAATGGAAAGAAAAATGTCACAAAAAAAAAATGCATTTACATCTTTTACATAAAAGAAATGAATCCCAAAAAAACATACTTTATAATTTGAAAATAATATATGTATATATTTATAAATTGAAAATTTAAAATTATTATTTAATATATAAAAATAATTAATAAAATTATATAATGTATTATTTGAAAAATATTTTTGTATTTTAATTAATATATATATAATAAATTAGTAAATAATAAATTTAAAAATAACAATATTATTATTATTTTTTAAAAATTAATTTCTTATTTTTATTAAAAGTTAATGATAATAAATAATTAAGAAAAAACACAACTAAAAAATACACTAATTGAAACCATCCTTACTAGAATTTTCCTTTTTATGAATTGAAAGTAAATAAAGGAAATAATATAATAAGTGGATAGCCAGTATAATGACAAAAGTTGTGTGCACTAACTTAAAGTAGTAGGTTCATGATCCATTATTATTATTATTTGAAAGTTGCTTTAGTTATATATAGTTGGTTGGCCAACAACAAAGTTTATATCACTTTGTATTGATTTAACATGGTTGAGTACTCTAATGTCAATTTTTCCTTAAATATACTTGATTTGAAATACATTTAGTGATGATGATATATGGTGAAAAAATTATAAATATTGTTGAGATTTGGTGAGATATAATTATATTTTTTTATTCTTACATTTATTTTAATAAAAATTAAAATACAAATGGTTAGATAAGTCAATTTTTAGTTTGATTCAAATTCTAATCATAACTTACAACTTGACCAGATGCTCACTTAAACATGTACAAGTCGGAGATCAATACTTAAATCATTTAGCAATAATAAAATTCTAATTACTTTACTTATGTAGGTTCTCAATTTTTTCTCACGGAAACATATATTGTGGTGTAATCCTACTTATCAACATGTGAAAATCAAAAGAGATTTAAAAAAATATATCATTGTGCATATTTTGATAGAAATTGAAAATATAATATTAAGATAATTTATTTTTTATACAATTTATATAATGTTTAAATTTATGTGATGTTTTATTGTTTATATGTTTAAAATTATTTAATTTAATTTAATATTATAAAATTAAGTATAAAAATATCAAATTTATTCAACCAAGGTGCTTTCGAGTTTAGTAAGTCTAGTAGGGAAGAAACATTATAAGGTTATTATTAAACTTATTATAATAAGTGTCACATAGTGACAATGTGCCAAAAAAAAAACAGTTATATTGTCTATCATGTGGCTTTTGTTTATGTATATATTTAGTATTGTAGGATCTCCTCAAGGAGGTCTTAAGTTTGTATAAAGAACTAATTAATGAAAGATAAATAAATAAACCATTTTTACTGTTTTTTCTTTTTATTTTCAAATGAACAACAATGCAATTCTACAATGGCAATTTACAAGAATCTTGACAATCACAATTAATAGGAAAATATTTTTTTAGGGTGGCTCAATTCGGTGCTCCTATTGAGACTACACGACTAAATATGCCACCTTACCAACTAGGAAAGTTTATTTGATTTCCAATTCCTAGGAACCTCCACAGGTTTCCTATAC
The DNA here is from genome assembly GCA_000404065.3 of Pinus taeda. NCBI lineage: Eukaryota > Viridiplantae > Streptophyta > Pinopsida > Pinales > Pinaceae > Pinus > Pinus taeda. The sequence continues at coordinate 97,400 of APFE031760307.1, forward strand.
CTCAGAGGTCAAGTCCAACTACAGTCATAGTGTGTCTGAATTTTTAATCTAACACCCTCCCAAGTATAAAGTCCATCGTCCAAGTCCAAGTTTTTCTTGTCCCAGTTTCCTCCCTTCTCTAGGCTCTTGCTCTCCCACTTCTTCATCCATCACCAAAACCAAAAAATAATTCCCCCAACCTCCCAACTTCCCAACACTTATGTCTCTTAAAAAAATGCCACCAACTCTCTATCCAATGCTTCTCCTAGAGCACCTCCCACTTTCTCTTAAGCGTAGTCTAAAAAACCCACAAAATAGCTTAGAAATCCCGACAAGACAATGAAAAATTCTGGTAGAAATTTTTGAAAATCTTGGTTACAACTGTCAAACTTCAGTATTTTGGGTGCCCTAGTGTAATGCCCTACGTAATCTTATCATGCTAATTTTTATTAGTGTTTAATTAACTTGAAAATATTGACTTATAATTATCAAGAAATATTGGTATATACCTATATTTGTGAGACTGTAATTTTATTTTACTAATATAAATTCTATTATTGTTATTATTCAATTTCCAACTTGTCTTCTCAAATTTAATTTTGGTTAGGGTATGGTCTCCTCCAATTTATTTCAAATTAAATATTCATATCCCAATGTGTCTTTTCAAATCTAGTTTTGAGAAGATATGGTTTTCTCCAATTTATTCCAAATTAAATATCCATATCCCAAGGTGTCTTTTCAAATCTAGTTTTGAGAATATATGGTATTCTCCAATTTATTCCAAATTAAATATCCATATCCCAAGATATCTTTTCAAATCTAGTTTTGAGAGATATGGTATTCTCCAATTAATTTCCAAATTAAATATCCATATCCCAAGGTGTCTTCTCAAATCTACTTGGAAGAAGATATGGTCTTCTCCAATTTAATTATAAATTAAATATCGATATTTTATTCCCAAAATGTCTTCTCAAATCTACTTTGAATAAGATATGGTAAGAAAATTCAAGGATATTAAATGAAAGGATGAGGGGGTAGTCATGACATTAATGATAGGTGGTTGAGATGAATGGGAGGAAGAGACATAAAAGGAGAAGGATGATGAGAGGAGAGGAAGAAATACTTGGTTTTGGTTTTGGTTTTGGAGGATTTTGTTTTGGGAGGAATGTGGAGAAAGATAAGGGAGAGTGTTGGTTTAACTTGGACACACTACAGCTAGTTGAACTTGGTATCAGAGGGCTAGGGAACCTATGGAGGTTTCTTAGGCTAGGAAATCATTCCTAGTTGGTTGGGAGGTAAATTCAGTCGGGTAGTCGAGAGGAGTATCCCAACAGAGTCAGGAGCATCTTAACCAAGTTGTTGGAACATGTATTCTTCCATTTATTGATTACTTATGTAAATGGTTGTAAGGAAATTTTTACTTGTTTAATATGTTGTAAAAAAAAATTAGTTGTATATTGTCATCAAATATATGTTGAATTATAAATAAGTTATTTCCCTTCTTATTATGTTTAAATTAAATAAATTTAGTTTTAATCAGAGGACCCAAGGATGGATCCTCACATATGGTATCAGGGCCTAAGTTCAAAATTTGGACCTTGAAACCTACCTACTAGTAAAAAAAAAACAACAACAAACAACATGGCAAACAAATTTAATTATATTAGAAACCAAAATAAATTGAATTATTAAATTATTAAATGACATTGACCATAAATTTAAGGAAAAATAATATTTTTATATATATTTTTTATTATTTTCCATATTTTCACCAAAACATATATATATATATATAATATATATATATATATATATATGGCAAAATGTCACGTTTAATTTTTCCCTACAATTTGTAAAGGAGCAAAATTTTACCATTGCTATATGTAACCACGATGTAAAAAAAAAAGTATAGATTTAACCATCAACATTTTGAAAAATTAAAATCTATTGAAAATAAAAATTATCACAAAACAATGGTGTTAAACAAGAGAGCAGGTATATAAAATTTTAAATTTGAACTAAGTTTCTAGCGTGGATCTTATCTCCTTTGAATGATGAAGAATGAGAGAATATGGAGCACGTTTCCTTTGAATGATGAAGAATGAGAGAATATGGAATAAGTTGGTTTTTAAAGTTAAATGAAAGGTTACATGTCTCAAAGATCCCAGAAACCAGAAACTTCCTCCTTGCGCATCCTATACACTTTGGTTGGTTACAAAAGTACAGTGCAAAAATTTTGCCTCTATCTTAGCCCTCATATCCCAACTTTTGCCTCTATCATCAACATATAGAAGAAACACCCATGAATAAGATCAAGTCGAAGGTTCCATGACCATCGTACACCTATCCTCACCATCTTTGAAGTACTGTCACTAGCTTGGGCTGGATTTTGAATATTGTTCATCATTGCTCAGAAATAGGGGAAACTCCCAAAGTTCCACTGTAAATATTTAGTCGCAAATGCATAGCGTATTGCTGCTACTTATAATGAAAAAACTTCGAAGAAATCAAGTTTAATATTTTTTTTACTTGAAAAAAATCAAGTTTAATGTAACACAACTTGTCGTATATGATTTCCTAACAAAAAAAAAAAATTAAATTTAGTTACAATGATAAAAAAAAAGGGTCATAAATATTTACAGGAAGGAAGCTCGCAATGTTTTGTGATGGAACCTAGTTACAATACAACTAAAAAAAGGGTTATAAATATTTACAGGGAGGAAGCTAGCAATGTTTTGTGGTGGAATCTGGTTACAAGGCAACTAAAAAAAAGGGTTATAAATATTTATAGTCATAAATATTTACAGGGAGGAAACTCGCAATGTTTAGCGATGGAACCTAGCTACAAGGCAGCAAAATAGGGTTATAGAAAGGATAATGGCACACCTAATATCAAACCATGAATTTCAGTTGGATCATGACCATGAATTTCAGTGAGATCATAATCATGAATTTTATTCGAACTTAGTTTGAAAGAAAGAGTGTTATATACCTAGGGGGGCTAATATGGGGTACCAAGGGAGGTACCCAAGGTAATAATGTAATAATGAGATGGGCCATAGTAATAAATAAGGTGGTTAACCCATATCATGTAAGGGACCACAAGTAGTTAGTAATAATCTAATGGGCCCATGGTATTAGTGGATGGTATGAGGGAACCATGGTAATCATCCATGGTATTGCATGTATGAGGCCTATATAGAGGCTAGAGACTCCACGTCAAGAAATATTGTCAAGGATTATTGTATGAACAGGCATATGGCTTGTGGAGTGTTCTCCTTCCTTAAGGAGTGAATGTGTGGTGTTACCATACCTTAAGGGTTTGATAATAAAGAAGCATTTCTATCTATTCAGATCTTGTTATTCTTGGGTTTATTTATATTTTCATATATTTATGGGTTAGATCTACAACAATTGGTATCAGAGCTATATGAAACTGGGTTAGATGTACAACAATTGGTATCGGAGCACTTTCTTGGGAAAAAAAGTGTAGATTTTTTTTTAATTTTTGCAGGATTTCGGGTGCGGCGAGTTTGCAGATCAGATCTGTACTTTTTGGTGCAATATCTACAAAATCTAATTGCAGATTTGGATTCTATGTGAAAAAATACCCGATTTCAAAAAACAAATCGGTCAAATCGGAGTTCGGATGAAGGAGATATCGCTGATTTAAAAATTAGTGGGGTTGCAGATAATTTTCCAGGGCAGCGAGTTTGCGGCGCAGATCTGGACGTCCTAGTGCAAGATCTGCAAAATATAATTGTAGATCTAGATTCTATGTGAAAAAATAGCCAATTTAAATAAAAAAAATCGGTTGAATCGGAGTTCGGATGAGGGAGATATCGCTGATTTAAAATCAGCTCTTTTTGCAGAAATTTTGGTGACAGCAGGAGAGTTGCAGCACAGATCTGAAATTCCAATGCCTGGATCAAGATTTATATCACATGGGTAGATGCAGAATGATTGTTCCATTTCTGAAAACAGGTCATAATAAGGATTCTGAGCAATATTGACGAAACTGTGACAGGTTCAAATTTTTGCCAAGCAAGCGATTTTTTTCTCAAACCCTCTTCATGGAAAAGTTTACTGGAAAAGATGATAGCCCTACTATTGAAGAATTCATACAAAATCTAAAGAACATAATTGGGGAGGGATGTAATTGTATGGTACCACTTTTGTTGAAAGAAGAGGTCGCCATATGGTGGAAATCATTGGGCATCACTAACTTGGCCAAAGTCTCGGATGAAGAAATGGAAAAACTCCTTATGAACAAATGGTCTCGGGCTAGAAAACAAGATAAGGGGAAACATGTGGAGTTATTTCCTACTGGTATATCCTTATTGCAGGTTCATGGGTTGATTCAGAAGGAGAAGATCGTTGTGTCTATAAAT
>APFE031760311.1:0-11916 GCA_000404065.3 Pinus taeda
CTAGATTATCCTAGTCAGCAATATCCTATCCTAGCCTAGCCTAGCCTAGCCTAGCCTAGCCTAGCCTAGCTAAGCCTATCCTACTGTAGCCTAGTCGAGCCTAGCGTAGCCTACCTTAGCCTACGCTAGCCTAGCCTAGCCTTGCCTTGCCTAGCCTAAACTTGTCTAGCCTAGCCTTGCTTAGCCTAGTCTTGTCTAGCCTACCTTACTCAAGCCTTGTCTAACCTAGCCCAGCCTAGCCTACAATCCTACTCTAGCCTACCCTAGCCATGTTTCCTCTAGCCTACTCAAGCTTAGCCTACACTATCATAGGCTATCCTAACCCATCCTATCCTAGCCTACTCTAAGCTACATAACCCTAGATTACTATAGTCTATTCTAGACTAACCTATCCAACTCTATCCTACTCTAGCTCAGCCTAGCTTATCGTATGTTATCCTAGTCTACTCTATCCTATCATAGCTTAGCATAGCTAGCCTTTCCTTACCTAGGCTACTCTAACATACTTTATCCTAACCTAGACTAGATTAGCTTAGCCTACTATAGTGTAGCCAAGCCTAGTGGAGCCTACCTTAGACTACGTTAGCATAGCCTATCCTAGCCTTGCCTAGCATAAACTTCTCTAGCATAGCCTTGCCTAGCCTACCTTACTCAAGCCTTGTCTAACCTAGCCTAGCCTAGCCTACAATCCTACTCTAGCTACCCTGGCCTTGTTTCCTCTAGCCTACTCAAGCTTAGCCTATGCTATCAGGCTAGCCTAACCCATCCTATCCTAGCCTAATCTAAGCTACATTAGCCTAGCTTACTCTAGCCTATTCTAGACTAACGTAGGTAACTCTATCCTGCTCTAGTTCAACCTAGCCTAACCTATGCTATCCTAGTCTAATCTATTATATCATAGCTTAGCCTAGCCTAGCCTTTCCTTGTCTAGGCTACTCTAACCTACTTTACCCTAACCTAGACTGGCCTATCCAACTCTATCCTACTCTAGCCTAGCCTAGCCAACTCTATCCTACTCCAGCATAACCTATCCTAGCTTAGCCTACTCTTTCCTTTCCTAACCCAAGCTAACCTAGCCTAACTTAACCTACTCTATCTTATCCTAGCCTACTCTAGCTTAGTAAATCCCAACCTAATCTACCCTAGCCTAGCCTAGCCTATGCTAACCTAGCCTAGCCTTACCTAGCCTTGACTATTCTAGCCTTCTCTAGTCTAACGTAGCCATAGCTTAGCCTACTCTAGCCTAGTCTAGCCTACAATAGCTTAGCCTACTCTAGTCTAGTCTACCCTACCATAGCTTAGCCTACTCTAACATAGCCTCACCTAACCTTGCCTAACCTATCTTACTCTAATCTACTTTAGCATAGCCTACACTAGATCAGCCTAGAGAAGCCTATGTAGCTCTATCCTACTCTAGCCTAACCTAGCCTAGCCTACTCTATCCTAGCATTGTATAACCTAATATATCCTACCCTAGCCTAGTCTAGCCTAATCTATCCTAACATAACCTACTCTAGCCTATTCCATCCTAGCCTATCCTAGCCTAGCTTAATCTAGCTTAACCTAGACTAGTATAGCCTAACTTAGCCTACTGTAGCTTATCCTAGACTAGCTTAGCCTAGGTTGCCCTGCATTAGCCTAGCCAAGGCTAGCCATCCCTAGTCTAGCCTTTTATAGCCTAGCCTACTCATTCCTTGTCTGGCCTAATCTCGTCTAGCCTAGCCTAACTTACTATCGTACACTAGCCTAACCTAGCCTTGTCTACTCTAGCCTAGTCATGCCTAGCCTAGTCTATCGAAGCCTAACCTACTCTATCCTAGCTTAACCCATCCTATCCTAGCCTACTCTAAGCTACACTAGTCTAGCCCAATCTAGCCTATTATGGACTAGCCTAACTAGATCTATCCTACTCTAGCCTAGCCTATCCTATCATATCTTATCCCATCCTACTCTATCCTCGAATAATATAGCCTATCTTGGCCTTCCCTAGCCTAGGCTACTCTAATCTACCTAAACCTAGCCTATACTAGCCTAGCAAACTCTATCCTAGTCCAGCCTAGCCTAGCTTAGCATACCCTAGCCTACTCTTCCCTAGTCTAGCCTAGCGTAGCCTAGTTAAGCCTACTCCTTCCTAGCCTAGCCAAACCTACTCCATCCTAGCCTGGCACGCTTTAGCCTATTCAATACCAACCTAATCTAGCATAGCCTACTCTAGCCTAGCCTAGCCTAGCCTATTCTAGCTTACTCTAGTCTAGCCTAGCTTAGCTTACTCTATCCTAGCCTATCCTTGGCTACTCTAGCTTAACCTAGCCTATCTTACTCTATCATAGCCTACTCTATCCTAACCTAACCTACTTTAGCCTAGCCTACTTTTGCTTAGCCTAGCCTATCCTAGCCTACTTTAGCCTAGCCTACCCTAGCCTAGCCTACTCTAGCCTACTCTAACCTAATCTAGCCTAACCTACTTTATTCTAGCCTACTCTTTCCTACTCTAGACTAACATAGCCTATCATATCCTACCCTTTTCTAGCCTACTGTAGCCTAACCTACTCTATCCTACTTTAGACAAACTTAGCCCACTCTATACTATTTTAGCCTAGCTTAGCCTACACTATCCTACCTTAGCCACACTTAGCCTACTTTATCCTACTCTAGCCTAGACTATTCTAGCCAGCCTAGTTTAGCATACTCTATCCCACTAGCTTACTCTAGCCTAAAATAACCTAATTTAGCCTAGCCTTGGCTTGCCTACCTTAGCCTACTCTATACGATCCTCGCCTAACCTACAAAAGATTGGTCTTGCCTAGCCTAGTCTACTCTAGCCTACTAGCCTATTTTAGCCTAGCCTAGCCTAGCCTACCTTAGTCTACTTTATCCTATCTTATCCTAGCCTACTCTAGCTTAGCCTAGCCTAGTATACTCTAGCCTACTCTACTCTTTCCAAAGCTACTTTAGCCTAGCCTATCCTAGCCTGTTTTAGCCTACTTTAACCTAGCCTAACCTATTTTAGCCTAATTGAACCTACTCCATCCTAAGCTAGCCTAACCTAGACTAGCCTAGTATACTTTAGCCTAACCTAGCTTAGTCTATTCTATCCTAATATCTTAGGCTAGGTTAGCTTACCCTATGGTGGCCTACTCTAATCTAGCTTACCCTAGCCTAGCCTACCTTAGCGTACTTTATCCTATCGTAGCATGGCCTACTCTAGCTTAGCCTAGCCTAGCTTACTCTAGCCTAATCTATTCTAGCCTAGCCTAGTTTACCCTACTCTACTCTACTATACTCTAGCCTACTCTAGAAATCTATACACACATGATGTTGTTGGGCCATTAAAAACACACATGAAAATTAATCTTAAAAAACATTTATATTACTATTTGATTTTATAATATAAGTTTTAATAGAAAAACAATATCTCTTTATATTATATAAATTCAAACAATTTTTCATTGTTTATTTTAATTAAAATATATACCATATTGTAAAACTTAATAACATATCAATTATCTAAATTTGAAGTCCATTAAAAAGATAAATTAAACTAAATATTATTAATAAAAACATTAGAATACAATAAATTAAAATAGACATTATTAATTAAAAAATATTAAAAAAAACAATTTTAAAAAATTATATATATTAATATCGAATTTAATAAAAATAAAAATAAAAACTGAACATGGAAAAACAAAATTTAAAATACAAAATATTCGCACAAAACTATACTACATAGTTAAAAAAACTTATTTAAATAAAACAAAATTACAATAAAATTTAACTAATCTAAATAAAACAAAACTTATAAAACCAAAATAATTTAAATAAAACAAAACTTGCAATTACCCTTAAACTACGCCTCATTATACGAAAACACATTACAATGATGTTTCAATGCATTACATCGATGGATAGCACTCTAAAATGAACCTACACAACTGATGTATGCCATTCATCTAAAATGTATGAATATGGTTTGAAACAAAGCAAAAAAAAATTAAAACATCGATTTGATTTTTTGCAAAGCAAAACAAAAGCACATGCAATTCTAAATATTAAAACATATTTACTAGTACTCGTGACCGTCAATAAAATAAAGCATATTTATTAATACTCTCTACAGTGCATTGACATCTACAATCCGAAATGTTCAATTGTGAACAACTTAAAAATTAAAATATATTTGATGTACTATTTCAAATATTACAACATTGATTTTATCAAAGATTTCTCACCTAATTTCAAGCCAAAAAAATCCTAAAACAAAGATAAAACCAACCTTAAAATAGATAAACTAGATGCATGAGCCAGTTGTCTTAGAGTTATTTATTGGTCTATCCGATAATTATGACACAAATTGATGTTGAAATCAAAGGTTGAGTCAATTTGATCCCTAGTCCTAGGCTCTATCTTTAAACTCCAGCTTATCATTATCTCCATGTTCCTCAACAACCGTCTTTAACCTGCTTTGCGACAGCTCATGCCAATTTGATGTCACTCTGATCCCTGTACTGATAACACCCTGGTTGGTGAGAAAATCAGCCACTTCGCTTACCAACATGGAGACATGCTTGAAGCTAATAGTATGGAGGCTTTGAAGGTGGTTTTGAATCCATTTAAATCCTTGAATTAGTCTCCAATTTTTTGAGACTTTTTTTGGCTTAGAACCTGCGCTCATTTTCTTGAATGAATTGATAATAAGTTTAGAGTTAGCCTCCACTATCACATTTTATCTATTGTCCTGACTCAGGAGCTCTAAACATTGTTCCATAGCCATCAACTCTGCCAATTTATTAGTGGCATGTCCCAAATGATAGTGGAAAATGAAGACGACAGTACCTACCTCATCTCTAAGGACCCCTCCATAACTAGTTGCCCCCGGGTTGCTTTTTGAGGCTCCATCTATGTTGTATTTCAAATATCCCTTTGGAGGAGGGTGCCAGAAATCCTTTGCTTCCCTCAAGGAGATTGGATTCCTATCTAGACCCTGAGGAGATACGCCTTGCAGGCCTAGTGCACAAAGAATTCTTAGGTCAATAGCTGAAGGAGGGTTCTTGGGGATGTTTTGAATTATGGTGGTAACCGTTTCCTTGAGCTGTTTTAATATCAGCTCAAAAATGCATTGGGAAGTTCTATTTACTTCTTTAAAGATTCGGTTGTTCCTTTCTTTCCAAACATTCCAGACAATGAAGCTCGGAAAAAGGGCCCAAGATATGTCTAGAACTTCATTGTCTGTAAAATCCTTTCTCCAGTTGGTCAGGGTGTTGCAGATGTTATTTTTGTCCATATCCGTCTGTTGGAAAATAAAAGCAAAAGAGTCCCACAGACTAGAGGAGAACATACAAATGTTGAGAATGTGCTCCATGGTTTCCTCCTGCCCCTCACAAAGATGACATCTGGAAGGTCCCAGAATGCCCCTTTTCCTTATATTGTCCCAGGTTAAAATTTCCCTCTGCTCAACGAGCCACATGAAAAGTTTAATCTTCATCCAGCCCTAGTGTCTCCAAAGGTTAAGCCAGTTTTTGTCTGGATATTGATAATTAAGTTCAATGAGAATGAGCTTTGCTTCCTTGAGGTTAAAAACCCCCTCATTATTGTTGCCCCATCTCAGCTGATCATGGCCCTCAGATTTCAGAATCTTCCTTTTGGTATAACTTTTCCTTAAGTGTTTCTGCCTTAGTCTTCAGGGCACTATTGTCCCTAAGATCAAAATTCCTCCAGATTCTCCATTTATCATTGTTATTGGTTTGCTCCCAAAAGTCTTTCACCTTAGAAATCCTGTTGCTATCATTGATTTCCTTGAAATCCGTTAGGTATTCATTTAATAATATAGGTTCTTGTTGCCATCTGTCCTCCTAGAACAAGCTGAGATTTCCTTCTCTAATTTCCCAGAAGTTGTTTCCTTGGACTAAACTCCTGTTATCCCAGGCTTTGTTCCAAATGTGTGAGCCCTTTCTGTGACATGACATTCTTATTAGATCATGGTTATGCGAGGAGCTGGCATATTTTTCTTTCCAAATGATTTCCCACTGAGTCTCTGGCTCTTTAACCTAACACCACCATAATTTGGCACCTAGAACCTTGTTGAGTAAGTCAGGATCATCCAAACCTAGCCCACCAAATCTCTTAGGTTTGGATACCTTATCCCAAGCTACCAAGGCCCATTCCTTATGATCCTTCCCCTTGCCCGAGAGGAAGTCTCGTTGGATGGATCTGAGCTGATGTAGAACACTTTGAGGAGCTGGTAGAATAGATAGCATAAAGGAAATGATAGATTGAAGGATAGCTTTGGTTAGCACTAACCTACCAACTAAATTTAGAGATTTGTAGGTCCATTTCTTGACCTTGTCTAGCAATTTTTTTATAACAGGTTACCATTTTCTCTTGTGTAAGGGTTTGGGAGTGAGAGGAACTCCCAAATACTTCGAGTGGAGGAGCGCCCATTGGAAGCCCATAATTCTAGCAATGTTCCTTTGTATGGCAATGTGAGTATTAAAGAAAAAAAAATTTGATTTAGAAAGATTTACCTCCAAAGATGAAGCCATGACAAAGGCTTTAAAGATTTTCTTATAGGCCAGAGCTTCCTTGACTGTGGGGATTCCTTGTAGCATAGTGTCATCCACAAATTGTTGATGTGTTAAAACATGCCCCTTTTCAAAAAGTTGGAGACCTTTGACTGAGCCCACTACCTTCGCTTGTTTGATTTTTCTCCCCAGCCCTTCCATCATTAGAATAAAAGGAAAGGGAGAGAGTGGAACTCCCTACCTTAAGCCTCTTGAAGGAGTGAAAGTCTCCGAGGGTGATCCATTAACCAGGATTGAAAAGCTGGGTGAGGTGACCAGGGTCATAACCCATCTGATCCAGTTATGATCAAACCTAAAAGCATCAAGAACTTTTGTGATATATGTCAATTTTAGCTTATCATAGGCTTTGGATATGTCCAGTTGCATGATCATGCTAGCTCTCTTGTTGTTAGTCAAAGAGTGAACTACCTCATGAGCTTGAATGATGTTGTCAAGGATTTGTCTACCTTCCACATATCCTGATTGTTCCACTGCCACCAGGGTGGGAAGAAGGGGTTTGAGTCTATTAGCAACCATTTTGGAGATGATTTTGAAGACAACATTGCACAATGCAATGGGTCTGAACCTATCAGGCATGAGGGCAACATCCTGTTTAGGGATCACGGTGATAAAAGTGGTGTTAAGCGCCTTCAGGATAGTTTTATCCCTCCTTGAGTCTTTCACCACACTCAAAATGTCCCGTTTCACAATATTCCAGGAAGCTTTGAAGAAGTCTACATTGAACCCATCCGGACCTGGTGCCTTGCCATTCTGCATCTCATTAAGGACCTCCTTGAACTCCTCTTCTGACACTGGTCTGTTGAGGTTGAAATTGTCTTCTTTCGAGACTAGCTTAGGTATATGCTTAGTAATCTCCCTGATAGATTGATATCTGTTAGTGCAAGCTTCCTGAGAAATGCCCCAAAAGTTTTGTACTAGTTCTGTTTCTATTTCTTCATGCATGCTGAGCATATTACCTTTCTTGTCCTTAATAGTAGAAATCATGTTGTGAGCTCTATTCGCCATAGTAGCTCTATGGAAGAATCCAGTGTTGCGATCTCCTTCTTTTAGCCATTGCACTATGGAATTTTGCCTCCAAAAAATTTCCTCTTTCTTATATAAGTTGTTCCAATATTGATGATATTTAGTTGCCAATTCATTCCACTCCCTGTCAAAACCATCTATAATCAGGTTTTGGTTGAGTCTATGTATTTTTCCTTCTACAATTTCCTTCTCTTCAAAAATGTTTCCAAATTCCTTCTTATTCCACTCCTTGAGCTGGACTTTAATGTGTTTGTGTTTTTTTTGAAGAAGGAACATTCTTGTGCCTTGAATATCTAAATATTTTGCCCACCAGATAGCAATGTTGTTAAAGAAGTCTGGGTGGGAGAGCCAGCTATTTTCAAACCTGAAAGGTCTATTGTTGGGTTTGCCTATACCCTGAACGTCCAGTTGTACTGGCCAGGGATCTAAGCCTCCAAAGGGAAGAATACTCGCAACTATGTCCTTCTCCGTAATCATAAGATCTTCTGAGATTATAAATCTATCCAATTTGGATGCCACTTTGGACTCTCCTCTTTTATTGTTCCAAGTAGAGGTACCATTATTTATGGAAATATCCACGAGCTTCATACTATCTAGGAAGGTTAGAAACGCACAATAATTTTTGGTTAGAATTCTATTTCCTCCTTGTTTTCGAACAACGTTTTTATCATATTGAAATCCCCTCCCAAGATCTAGGGGATTTTCAGATGACGTTCCTTGAGCTTCTTCAATGAATCAAGAAACAAGAGCTTGCCCTCCAACCTTTGGGGGCCATACACATTCGTAACCAAGTAGATTTCCTTATTTCCCACTAGCCGAATGACCATTGAAAGATAATTTCTGGAGGCTTCTGCATCTACCATGTCAATCTTTTGGGGGTTCCAAAGCGTGAGAATGCCTCCAACTTTATTCTCTACTTTGACCTCCGAAAACTCAAATCTGTTGAGCCATTTACCATGAATCTATTTTATCTTTTGAATGGAACATTTTGTTTCCTGAATGAAGATCACATCCGGGGCTACTTGCTTCATTCTGTTACTTAATAATCTTTGTTTCCTTTTATTGCCTAGACCTCTTATATTCCAAGAAGTAAACTTCATTATAAAACATTTTTATAGGAGTAACTGGATAGATCTTTCATCTTATATAAACCTATCATTAGCTTCCCACATTCCATCAACATCCCGTTCTGTTTTTTCCGACCCCTTTTCTTTCTTAGGATTCTTGGAGCTAATCCTGGTATGGATTTCAAAGCTTTTACTCCTTCGCTACTTTTATTTTCATTCTTCCTTAGCTTTTCAGATCCGTTGTTCTAGGTTTTCCAGATGAACAATGGCTAAACTCTGTCGAACTCCTTTTGAGGTAACGAGTTCACTCCCTCTTTGGTTCCTTGTTCTAAGAAGCCTTCTAGATCTAGATTCTCTTTCTCCAGAATTTCTTGATGTTTGTGCTCCTCCAGCTCCATGTCGCTCTGGGTTGTTTCATGGTCCATTTCTTGATCAAAATCACTAATGGTGGCCTCTTTCTGGTACTCATCATTTTGTGTTTGTACCGGGTATTTCCCTTCCTCTTTTTTTGCAAAACTTCCTTCTGTTCCTTGTTCTTCTTTAGTATTCTCTTCCTCTTCCTGAAGCCCCTGGAAACTATTTTGTCTGAGTTGTTTTTCTTCTCACTGTTGATTCCTCATACCTCTCTTACTCCCTTTACTTCGGTTAACTATTTTCTGAAAGTTGTCTTCTTCTTTCACTATAGTGCTTTTGCTTTTGTTCAGTCCCTTGCTGAGCGAAAAATCTCTAAAAAGATGTCCATGTTCATGGCATTTGCGACATCTGAATGGAATGTGCTCATAATCTACTGTTTGTACCCATTCTTCATAAAAAACTTGCAAGATTATCTCCTCCGGTAGGGCTCCTGATAGCTCCATTTCCACACAAATTCTGGCAAAGGAAGTATATTTTCCCCTTCTTGTGGCTTCAGAGGCTTTTACAAAGTGTCCTAATTTATTGCCTATGGCCATTAATGATTCATTTTGCCAGTAATCAAGAGGTAGAGAGTAGAGCCTTACCCAAACTCGTACGGAAGTAAAAGTCTCTTTTTTGGTACAAAGTTCATGACCCAGGGTCTCATGTAGAGTCCTGCCACATAAAGAAGTAGGGCCCTCCTTCAAATATTCTGTCCTTGTCTTCTATATTTGTGAACACCACTGTAAAGAAACCCTTAGACCCCAGGTGAAGATCTATACTTCCTTTAGGTTTCCAGTGGTATCTGATCCATGATTGAAGAGCTTTTTTTGTGGGCCATAGTCCCATGAACTTGCAGATGATGGCATATGTCTCCATATGTTCCCTGTATGCCTGCAGCTCCGGATTATTTAACACCGCCCTGGAAGTTATGTCTGTTTTGGCTTTGCAGGGTCCGTTGTGTTTCTTGTCTTCAGTTTCCTTTTGTTTGTCCTCTACCTCCTTGTCGTTTGTGCGATATTGATAATTTTCTATGGGTTATACTGACCCCACTTCCGTGCTCTTCTCTCCTTCCACCCCTGTTTCCCTAACATCTTCTAGAGGCTTTTTCCCCCTGTTGGCCAGGGCCTTCTTGTAGGAGGGAGTGGAGCTCCCTCCTTGTCCACCCTTCATAGGCATTCAGAAAAACCCCTTCGCGCATTGAAATAAGATCATTCTTCCCTCTGTTCTCTCGTGCCTCAATTCAAAAAGCATTCTCCAAATGTGATCTTCCCAGAAGAACTTTTATTTCATTATAAGGATTTAAATGTTTTAATTTATGATGTCAAATTTTGTACAAATTTTGTAAGACTCCAAATATTCACTTCTCTATCACAAAGAAGATATTAAGGGTAAGGGAGATGTTGGAGGGGCTAGTCGACTTAGTTGACGATCCCAAACAATTCTAGAATTGATATTATAAATTCGATAAACTCTGTAGTTGAGTCAAAGTCTAAGTAGATACGCTAAAATTGTTTTGAAATTAAATTTTTAATGACTATCTGACAAAGAATAATATATATACTATATATATATTATGATAATATATGATATTATATATAATATGTATATATATGTATATATATATATAATATATATATATTATATATATATATATAATATATATTAATATATATATATATGATATGGAAATGTAATGCATCATTGTATCTTTTGTAACTGACTTCTGAAGATAATATAATATAAAGTAACACTTTGTTATTTCCTTGCTACATCGTTTCTCTTCTTCTATTCCTATGTTCCTTATCTTCATGTGATTTATAATTTTCCTTTCTACTAGTAACTAATGATCATTATCTAGTGCACTACAAGTCTATATCAAATTTTAGGGAATATTTTACTAAAATATAAAATACTGTAAAATATTGGTGCATCTTTCAATGAATTGTAAAATGTTATAAAATATTAGTGAATCATTCAGTTAGTTATAAAATCTTGTAATTTATTGGTGAATCCCTCATTTAATATTTACATCAAGTTATTTTTCGTTCTTATGCATTGATTCTCTCGTAGAAAAATGATTATCCAATTAATTCACTTCAAATAAATAAACATTGTTAGGATGTGATGGTTCATCACCATCTATAAAAAAATTCAACTCCTTGGTGTGTAACTATTATAGTAACTATTGTATTTTCTTCTTCAATTAAAACTCTAATAATTGTTGATCAATACACAATATTTTGAAATTACAGAAATATGTAATGAAAGTTAATTTGCTATATGATAAAAAAATCAATTAAAACAACTCATTATAAAGCCACAATTTTTGAGTTCAAAGATATAGTCCACAAAGAAAAATGTTCATTACTTAGTATAACATGTTACAATATAAGTATCATCAAAGGATTTCAACATCAAAAATGATAATACAGTAAACAATCTCTCATCCTTCACTAATTACATGTATTTCTCCTTTAGCCTTTCCCCCGAAAGTATAATTTCATTAAAGGAATGTTGTTCCGATGAAAATAGGTCCCCTACAATGAAAACATAAGAAGCTAGAGAATAGGTCATTATTCCATACAAATAACCAAGTAGATAATATTTCTCTTTCCTAATAAATACTTTGAAACAAGATACAAGATAAATTGTGGATTCCCTAAAAAACGAAGCAGCTCAGGTCATGAGAGAAAGTGAATTGGAAATTAATTTATTTTCCTTAAACAATTAGTTGTATAAAAAATTAATGATAATTATGGAAAATATGTGAAATACCCAAAGAATAAACAAAGCAATATATTCCTCTGCCTACACCTCCTCCTCCACCTCCGCCTCCTCCACCACCTCCT
>APFE031760318.1:0-16054 GCA_000404065.3 Pinus taeda
AAAAAAAAAAAAAAATCACTTATCTCATTGAATGTATTAAAAGTTATTTTCCTAGATTTGATGAACAATATTAATTTGGAACTTCGATGAACACTATTAGTTTGGAACTTCATAAAGAGGTTTTACCAATGCATATTATTCCTTTTATTTATGATTATTAATCTTGTTAAATAAAATGCAAAAATATGGCATAATCTTAGCTTGAATGTTCGAAGCATAAATAATGATAACACTAAAGCTCCCCATATGGTAGCAGTCAACTTATTTGAGTATATAACATAGAGTGGATCGACATGAAGAATGAAGTGTAGGTAATTTATTCATACCCTATCCTAAATATTGTGTTAAAGAATTTTGGATGAATAGTAGATGCACTATAGTAAATTTATGTTTTGAATATTTCAACAATTTAGTAATGAGATGAATGGGTATGTACTTTTTTTGAAATGAGCTAAATGTTCTCCTTCTTATTAATTTTATAATATAAATGGATTAATGGATAAGTAGTGTGATGTATATTATATATGGTTATAGCATGTAATTTATCATAATAAAATATATTTCCTAATTTCATTTGTCTATTACATTTATCAAAGATGTTTTTTAGGGAACAATTCCTAAGCAAATTATAGCTTTTTTCACTTACATTCTATTGTACTCTCCTTTTTCATTTCCTAAGTATTACATCCCGGGGCAGTGGGGTGTAGAACATAGCAGAGATTAGACATGTTTTCAGAACAATGGATGAGCACGTAAAAGTGGAAAACCTGGAATCCTGAAATCCTGCTTCTCCTCATGAAACTAATTATAAAAGGCTCAGGGGACCAGAGATCAGAAATTTGTCAATTGTCGAAGTCGGGGGCATCTATTGATAGAACCCCACAACAGAGAATGGAGGCCTAGCAATCTTGTATCCTCGTAACTTTTTGCTAACCTAATCTTTAAAAAAGTCGAGATTGCACCATTCACAGTCAAGGACCAGGGATTTTCTCATTCGACATACATATGGAAACACACTATGGAGCAAAGATAACGTCAACAACTACTCAATGGAAGTTGAACACATGGTTGACAATTTCAAAGTTTTCAGGAACATGAAGGACCTAGATATAAACGACATTTGGAACAATCATGGGTTGACACGTGGCTTAGTGAGCATCAATATTGTGCCATCCCGGTCGTAGACCCCCGAGGAGTAAGAACCCCATTTCTAATGGAATTCTAAAGGGAGTAAGGCTTCCAAGATTTAGGGGGCCAAGGCACTTGAGCTACCGGGTTATAGCTCAGTGGTGACAAACACTACTTCCAGTGAGGGGAAATCGCCAAATGGCAGTGAATTTTCCACATGTCACAGTTATCAACGAATAAAGAGCGGACATTTATTAAAAGGATCATTTCCCATCATAAAGCAACATCAATCGAAAGGAGTTCCATTAGGTGGACAAACGTGGTTTTTAAGCCAACGCTACCCCCGGGAAGGTCAGAGTCAATAAAGCAATATCTACAGATCAATGGTCGTTATTAATTTCGGTGGCATGAGCCTTCACTCCAACTCCATCTAGGCACCCCACTAGGAAGATTAAAAGGGTCCGCCACATGTCAGGTCAACGTGCGAAGCACGTCATTAGTGAGGACCGTTATCAAGCGAGCTTGTCAAGAAAGCGCAAAAATAAATTGATGTATCTCCTTTCGACCCTTGTCCTTCGCCCAATC
Source organism: Pinus taeda (assembly GCA_000404065.3). Lineage (NCBI taxonomy): Eukaryota > Viridiplantae > Streptophyta > Pinopsida > Pinales > Pinaceae > Pinus > Pinus taeda. Next base: position 1,714 of record APFE031760318.1, read on the forward strand.
TAGTTCTACCACATATCTTCCCTACACCTTCCAATTATGTTTCCTGTTTAAAATCCCCATGAACTAACCATTGTAATATGCACGCTGATTGTTTTAGTTTAAAAAACAAAAACAAAAACAACTTTTTTATTTAAAACACACTCATGCACAAGCCACTCCATGTTTTAGAACTTGAAGTCGTGAGTTATCCTTAACTGGAAACCCATATCGCAAGAGCTTTGTTGCACCATCAGCTTTCAACTTCCTCTGCTTGCCAGGTAATTCCTAAGTACCATGTTCCTGTAAAATTGGAAACCATGATTAGATTTAAAAAGGACTCATCAAAAATCTCTAACCAACAACAACCAAAACACTTGGGCCATTTTGAACCCCTCATGGACACCGAAGGGGAAATTCATGACCCCTTCTGCCCTCTAAATCTGGCTGACCTTCTTTTTGAATTTTATGGTTGTTCTCTGAACAAAGAGACCCCTTCTGTGTTATTAAGTCTGGGCTGTGTGAAAATTTGGAAGCCCAAATTTCTACTGCAGCAACTAATTATTTTTCTTCTATTTGTTAATTACTGAACAAAATTATTTATTGTTTCCTACAGTAAACACCGAAACTAATACACTACAGTCTTCACCATTTAAATAAAATGTGGAAGCAAGAAACTGAACAAGAAAGAAATACATCACATCTACACAGTTATTTTTGGACAAATGTCCCCGAAAAAACCTAGTGTGGGAAAATTGGTGCAGCAGCTGAGGGTTTTACTATTATGCAGTAGTAACTATGAGTACAATTTGTTGGATGCCCAATTGGCTATCCTATATAGAGAGAAACTGGACAAAACAAGTAGTGAGATGTTCTCACCCTATCCCTGGAAGAATCTAACTCTGATCTCACTTGAATAGAGGCTCTACATCCCTTCTGCGCAGAATTGCATCAACCCCACACAGTCTCTACGTCACCTCTGTTAGGCATTGCACTTCTCCTCCTTCTAACACTTTGCTGACCAGAAACTTTGATTTCCAACCTCCCGGTCTCACAACCCAACTCTCAACTTCTAAAACTCTATTTCCTTAGTAGGAATTTGATCTCCCTCTAGGCTCTACACTGTCACTGAGTCAACACCGTGTGGGTCAGCACCAGCCTCTCTCTAAATGTCGTTTTGTCCTCTTTGTCTTGTACTCTCCGACCTAGGGAAACTCCCTACCGGATACTATCCCTACCCCTCAATAGGAATTTGATCTCCCTCTAGGCTTTGTGCTGCCACTGTGTGGGTCAGCGTCAGCCTCTCTTTTGATGTCGTTTTGTCCTCTCTACCTTGGACTCTCTGGCCCAGGAAAACTCCTCACCAAATATTATCCTTGCCCCTTGTTGCAAAAGGTCACTTCGAATTTCTCTCCGGCAGCTACTCTACTTCAAAAATTTAATCTTCTGATCTCCACTTGATGTATCTTCTGAATGCCCATCAAGCCTCCTCTTATAATCCTTCTGTTGAGAACTAACGACCTAGATTAGATTCTAATCAATGACTCGGATCATTTTTGGCTTGATCCTCGTCTTCTTCTAGAAGTTTCACCCACAGTTAGATTAATACCCTTTAATTGTTTTAATTTCATAAGTTTAGACTTAGGCACCCATTAGAAATAATTAATTATTTTAATAAAATTGTCCCTGGGTGCAATTCCCCAAAACGATTTTTGGGTATTGTAGAATGCATGTGTCTAAGCTTCCTTGCAAATTTTGAGACTGCATACCTGATGCTACCATAAATCAACCAGTTATACCACCTCATCACCCACACCATGTACCATTTACCATAATTCATAGCCTGGCTAATGGCTACATTCATGAAGGAGAAAAATTGTTGTATTTCTTCCACCGAGCAGAAAATTTTGGGGGTCACCCCTGAATTAATTCATGACGCCTTCCTTTATCCAAAAACCCTAAAGCGAGAAAAAATTATAGATACTACACTCTCATATGAATACATTGGGCTCTCAGTTGGAGAGAAACAATTCTTTCACCAATTAATTATGGCCACCAATGCCCAATTGCTCGTCAGCTCAGAAACCCTTCCCATCACCCTATTTTCAGAATCTGTGCAACCTATCCTTTTCGTTATCCTATGGCTATTCAGGGATGATGATACATTAAACATCTGCAAAGGAGTCTTAGGGATTTTACATAAAATGATGAAGTCAAATGTTACCCTTGATATACCCTCTTTCCTAGCCAAAGCCATCAAATTCCAATGTGAACATTTTCACCTTGCTTCCTCCTTCAGTTATTACTCCATATTTGTTTTTTTTTCTTATATACTCATAGGGAAGAATTCGAGTACCTAGGCCTCAATGTCATGGACTCCCATAAACAAAGGAAATTTGTGATGGACAGGGATAGTTCTTTGAAGAAAAAGCCTGATAATGAAGGATTTACTCATTTTATCTCTACTTTCATGGCCACTGGTTACAGAATTATCAACAGAGACTCCCCCCTAGAATCTTACCCCAGCAGAAAATGATCCTTCAGCTCAGCAAAGATACTACGATGGGTGATTGGTATTTGTTCGAAGATTATACTGAAATCCGAGTGTATGGATCTAAATTGCCTCCCTATCAATTGCCCATATTTATGCCCATGAGAATTTTTGCTTTGGAATTCATCAGACAAAGCTTAAATACATACCAGATCCATTTTGTCCAAGCCAAAAAGAGTCTTATGTTTAAACTTCCCATGACAGTGGGCCCATTGTGAGCTCTAGGTAGGAGTTCCAACAGGTGGAAATTATGTTGAAGGAATTGAATTTTGAACTTGGAGAAATATGGCATTATGATCCTCATGGAATTATTTCTAAAAAGAGAAAGGACATCAATGCTTCTACATATGAGCATGAGTTTAGGTTAGAATTAGAATGGAAGGCTATCTCTGATTCATGGCATATCAACGCAAAGATGGAGATTGAGACACGAGCATTAAAGAAAAGACTCATAAAAGAAGAATTGAAGAGGAAGGGGATACTAAAATGGAGGATGCATCCTCAACTAAGAAAGAAAAAATTCAGGAGCAGGCAGAAGAAGAAATCGAGGTGAAATTGACTACAGAGAGGTCGAATCAACATGGCTTCTAGGTACAGCTAGAGGACCCCAACAACCTACCACCTGTAATTCTACTAAAGTGGAAATCTTGGGTTCTGTGGGGGACACATCAGTAGTAGGTCCTAAATGGGAGGAAGGGAAGCTAATAGAAGAAAGAAACAAAAAAATTTGGGATGAAATCTCATCATAGTTTTTATCCCACTTAGTACCATATTAGACCAGGCTTTTGAACGCGATGGACCTAGAAAGAAGAAAAATGAAATTCTCCCTATATCATCCCTCAGTGTAGACGCTCCCCTTTGGACTAGAGTTCAAAATTGTGGACTTGTCTTTCGACATGACCAGTTTCCCTTTGCAGGCAATATTAACTTACATAAGCATGTAGGGGAGATGTTATGTAGCAATTTAAGCAAGGGATCCTTGACTGTTAGCAAGGTTGAGAAGCTGTTAGAGAAATCAAAATGAAAACTACAAAGAACTGATCATCAAGATGGGAGTGGATCCTAATGAAAAAAGCCATTGTAGAGGCTATTATCAAGGACTCGTATTCAGAAATACACTCACTGAGATAACAACTTAAAATGCTTGTTGCAAAGCATGTGCAGACCAAGGAATTAGCTCAAGTTGAAAATGAGAAGGAAATCATGGCCAAAGAACTAATTCAGAGGAATGATGAGGCAATAACCCTAAAAGTGTGGGTGACAAAGATAAAACAATAGATAGAGTCCCATCTTTGTGTCGTGGTTGTACTAAACAACCCGCAAAATCCCATTGAGCAGCTAACCAAAGTTCTCACAGAACTACAGTTGTCGGAAAATGAGTGGAAGAAGGTTCAAATCGACTTGGAAAACATCAAACACACACTAGAAAATAAGGAAAAACAACTCCAATCCACTCAGCAAAATGTAGATCAAATAAACAACAAATATTAGGCAACGCAGGATGAGATCAAAGTGTTGGAGAGCAAATTGAAGGGTAATATGGTCCTGATTGAAGGCAAACAAATAATATGGGAAGAAATAATCTCAGAAATGAAAAAATTATGGGAACATATAAAATTGGTTGCAAAGCATAAGGTTGCGGTAAAAACCATTGAGTTCTGCGTCTAGAAAGCCAAAGAGGAGAATGTTAAGAAGGCTAGAGTCACTGAGAGAATTATCAAATTCCTAAATGAAAAATCAATTGATGAATTAAGGGCGATAGACATCATTAATAGGACTGGTGTAATCATGGAAATCATCAAAGTGATTCAAAAGAAAGAAGCGAGGGATAGGGTTGAAGCATGTGTGGGTGAGTTGGAAAGGGCGGTTGCAACCTTCAACTCTAAGTTTGAACAGAGGGTTAGAGCAGGCTTACCCATTTGTTTGGATTTTAAAGGGCAGTTGCTACCCTGAGATAAATATGAACAATTATTAATAGAGGCCAAAAGAAAGCTGGATTACTCATGCGAGAAAACTATCACTCTCAAGTGAAGTACCATTGTAAACTATTTACAAAGGGATTTCCAACTATTGTGGCTAGTAAAAAACCATGTTCGTTGATAAGTCAAACTATTCGAAGCTCACAAACCTAAGGATTACCGATAGTACCCTTATTCATATTCCCATACTAGACCCAGTTATATGGCGAAGGTGTGACCAGCCAGTGAACCCACCATGAATCAGGGTGGTGGAACCGAGACTTACTTCAAAGGATCAAGCGAGTTGTATTTGAGGATCTCTCCTGATTTGAAAATCATAACATATCTCTGCCATTTTGGAAATTTGTATATATTTTATTTTCAAGAAGGTATCAAGTTGTTATATAATGATTAGAGTAATTAGGCCTACAACATGCTTGCAAAACTAATTAGTTTAGCCAGTTGTTGCACTAGAAGATATTTTTGTAACTATTTTTGTCATGGCTCTCCCTATAAGAGGGAAGAGGGAACTCATTTGAAGGGTTAGATTTTCTATTCAAGGGACGTCTATTTATGCAAATTTTGGCAAGTTTCTGAGACAAAAAAGTATGTATGTTGTTCTAAAAGTCTAATGAATAAGTTTGTGGTGATTCCAAGCATTATTATGTGGAGTATGTGTTCTTCTCTCCGTGTGTCATTTTCATATGTGTTTCTTTCCTCTTAGAAATCATGTAATTTTAACTGTTGGAAATAAATATTTTATGTCAGATTTATATATGTCATGTTTTGGCAGATGGTACTGACAACCCTTGGTATTGCACCAAGAATGTTGCAACTCCCAAGGGCTCCTCAACTCAAATTATAAACCCGAGGTTCGTACAAACTTCGAGATGAAAGTGTTATAAGCACAACAGATAGGATTCCACTAATTCCACCCTCATTTATGACATTAGATCAAAAAGTGCTCAGAGACCCTTCCTCCTACTGAATTAGAATGAAAGCTTGCTCATAAACTTACAATTGGAACTTGCTTCTAGCTATGAAAATAGAAATGTCATTGACTCAACCTGTAAATTCTAACTAATCAATTCATGAAAGGACAAAGGCTAATCTACTTGTAGAAATAAAGTTATGTTATCTTGCAAAATTCATCAAATTACCTCATCTACTTGCAAAAAGGAAGCTAATTTATCTTGCATAATTCATCAAACTACCAATCAGAGTTACATGTACCATCTACCTAGTTCACACTTTCTCATAAATTAGTAACCTACTTGCATGATAAAGAAAATAACTCTACCCTATTTTTACAGTGAAGAAAAGGAAGGGTTGGAGTGGCCTAGGAGCTTTCCTTGATCATAAAATCACATATGGGGGTCATTATGCATCTATGCTAAGTCAAAGTTGCAGTGGGAATCAAAATTGATGAAGGAAAATTTAATTTAAGTGAAACTTAAAATAAAAAAATAAAAGTTGCATGCTGACACATGGAATGTGTGCATGTGGTTCCATTTCCAATGTTTGGTCTATCTAATAAATGACGGGAAAGATGAGAGATCATGCCATCATTTCTTCCCCCATTCTTTGGGGAGGAAACTGTTATGAGACAAATGATTCCCTCACAGTAGTACGTTGATTGAAGGCTCTAGGGTGGCCTACGGTTGGGTGGAGAGTCGTCCCCAAAACTTTGTTATAGTTGGCGAGATTCAAATAACGTTCAAATATGAGATTATAAGTAAGGAATATCATCGCTACAAGTAAGTTGTCTTTGCTCCTATTTGTAAAAAATTCTATGCCAATTAGTTGAATATAAGTGTTTTGATCGTAAATCGCATAATTGATCTAATTAATTGAATATAGGTGTTTTCATTGTAAATCGCATAATTGATCTAATTAGTTGCATATTTTAATTCCGCGGTTGTTACATATGGTATGCGGGTTTCCACTCCGAATAACCTCAAAGTAAAAGTTTGAAAAAATTACTTCATTAAATTTATCAATAATTTTGTTTCCCATAACATAAGAATTTAATCAAAATAGATTTAAGAAATAAATTCAGTTTCTATTTACAATAATCATTAGATAAAGTATTAATTTCTTTTAAGATAAAAGATAATTTTTTTATTTAAATCAGTAAATATAAAACTCTGGTTACTTCTAATTTGCATACAATGGTATGTATGAACATGCTATTAGTGCTTATTGTTTGTTATTATATTTTTTTTTAAATAAGTTATATTAAAAATAAACTTTTGTTTACATTCATAATAAGTGGTTTACGGTAACATCATAAATATGGTGGAAAATATTTTGAATGGTTAAGACTATGAATTTGTACGGCCTTCGGGAAATATGGTGCATGTATCATCACTATTTATGGAATTGAATAAAGCATAATTAGAAGCCACGGGCTCTACTTTTCCTTATACTTACATTAAAAAGGTTTCATGAGAATGGGAGATAAGGAAGTTTGTCGTAAAATAGAGATGTAAGACTAAGACTACGATAAGATTAAAATTGCTATTATTTTCAAATAAATAATAAGAGTTACCATAAATTATGCTTTTGAAAGCTCATAAAAAATACGCATGAATTAGAGAATGAATAAGGGGTGATTGCATTTTATTGGGTGGTTAATAAAATGTAAAAAAAAAACGTTGTTTTTAAAAGAAAATGATTTTTAAAGAAGAGTATATATATTGTTAGTATTTTTGTTTAGTTTAATTATTGAATTTTGAAATATATGAACTAACTATTGTATTTGAACAAGGGTTACTTTGTAGATATTCTTGCTTATTTTAAGTATCCTTAAATTAGAGTAAGAAACATATAAGACATACATGAAGGAATAAAGTGTTTTTAGTAGTCATAAAATACAACTAATGGCCTGAGACTTACTTGAACATTGAAACCAAAATTCTAGAACCATATTTCCAAACAAAAAAATGTTTCTACAAAAAGTGGTAAAAAAATATTGATATCTAACGTTGAAACCAAAATTCTAGAACCATACCTCCAAGCGAAAAAATGTTTCTACTAAAAATAATAAAAAAATTTATTGTTATCTTGCATTAGAAATCTGCTAACTAAAACTGCTAACACACACACACACACATATATATAACCTCTCATCAAATTCTATTTTTACACAATATTACATTTGGTCAAATACATATGAATATGCTCAATATAAACATCACAAATATATATGAATATACTAAATATGAACAAAAAGTATATGTTCTACACAAGTGACAGGAACACTTAAATAGAGATTTTTATCAAACACAATAAACAAACTAATAAATTAAGAAAATATTGATGTTGTAATGTTTTATGTAATAAAGACAATTTCCTTATTAATTTTAGATGATATAATTTTTAACAAAATTATGATATATTTTTTTTTTAATAATATGTTTTTGAATGCATAATAATTTAAAGATATTTCAATGAATTTTTATTTGATTTTAGGCAAAATTCACTAGTGATAATTTGACCATGACTTACATAACTAGATTCCAATGTATTGTAAAAACATAAAAAAAATTACATTTGCATTAATTACCTTATGACATTTCAAAATGAATAAAGTATTTGGTAAAACTTATATTAAAAATGCCATTTCAACAATATAAAATTATAATTTGAGTAACCATTATATCAAAGACTTTCAAAATAAATATGAGTAAAATCTTTCTCGGTGAAAAATGGGTATTTCAAGGTGTATTTCAAGAACCAATAGATTAAAAGTTATGTAATCTAAGTACTGTAAAATAGTAATTTAACTAACTATTACATTTGCTAATAATTTCTATATTTCTCAAAATAAAATGTATTATTTATATTCAATTGATGAATTTATTTTTTATATGATGCTGTAATAGTTATTTGATAGTATATATCGACCAATTTTATAATTGTATCATTTAGCAAAAACTTGAAATTTTAATATAAGTATTTAAAATGACAAAAACAATTAAATAATATCAAAGAGGACAAAAATAATTTAAATACAAACAAAAAACTAAAAATAGAGCATATTAAAATTTTCAATTAAAAAAAATAATTTTCAAAATATTTAACATGAATTTGGGGGACACTTAAGCCCATTGCTCCTTGACAATAGACAAAATTCACTAAATCCAAATTAATGTCAACGTCAATATTTTTTGAATATGTTATTACCTTGATGCCCATGGGGCTTTGGATTGACGGTGAATGGGTGCACTATTAAGGCACTCGTGATAGGTCACTGATTCAATGGGTCCACTGTTAAGGCACTCCTTGTGATAGGTCACTGATTCAAATCCCCCGTGGGTGCTTACCTACCAAAAAAAATATATATATTATTACCTTGATGCAGCAAGTAGAATAAATAAAAAAAAATATTATCTAGTTTAAAATAGGCTTAATTTATCTATAGTTTTGTGCTTTAAGTAAGAAAATATATCATAATTCTAATTTATTTGAAAATATAACAACTATACTTAAGAAATAATATAATTATAAAACTAAATTACATATATCATTTCAAAAATATTAATTTAAATATAAAAAAAAAAAGGCAGTTGTCTATAATGAGACTTTTTGAAAGCCTTTCCGGTGGGTTTTTCCGGTCAAAATCCGGCAGCAATTTATTGGAATCACATGTTTGATAGCTAGTTTCTGCACAATCAAAGCGTCCTAGGGGTTTTTCACGGTGCTGAATCCAAATATGCAGTTAAAAAACCATTTTAACTGCAACAAATCAAGATTTAACCTCAATTTCTTCCCCCGGATTCCGTCATCGGAATCTCCAAAAAATCACATTATAAACAACTCCCATTAAAAATGATAACTGCTTGCAAAGTGTGACTCGCACACATGTAGCCTCTTGCAACTGTGACCCTATTAATCGTTTAATAATTGAGCTTGTTGCAGTGAAATTTGTTTCATAAATGAGCATAAATCCGTTTAGGATTTCTAGGTGGTTGAATTGGAACTTTACCGTACATATACCCCCACATAAATAAATAAAGATGTAAACATATGGGTGGCTTGATGGAAATGACGGTTATACGGGAGTCCATCCTGTAACCTTTTAATGAATAAAGCGTAACTTTGCATGTAATCCGCGGAAGGGACGAAGGGATATTAAAATCTTGAAAAAAAATGAAATTGGATATTAAAAGCTTAAAAAAAAAAATTACACAATTTATTTGTGTTGTGTTGTGTTTTTTTATAGTAATTAAAATTAACTACGCTGGCTGCTGTATACTGTTATTAATATGTTAAAGTAGATATTATCATTATAGAAGAAGATTCTAATCAATAATGTAGTAGAAATAGATTTAAAAAAATAAATTAATTTTTTTTTAAAGTAAACATTAGATTAATTTGGTAAATGTAAAATTAATGTCAATATTAATGTTTTTTTTTTAATACGTTATTACCCTATTGTGGCAAGGAATAAAAAGATTGACTCAAGACTAGTTGATGTGGAAGGACAGCTACATTGTGATAGAGACATTGATGCTCTTCCAGGATTGAGTCCCTACTCCCATCTCTTCTTTTCATTCTTAATGGTCTTTACGTCTGATAGTATATTTGGTATTTTGTTACGCTTTGTAATGGGTCGCTAATATGTCAAGTTTTTGTATTTTCGGATTAGCTAGTTGGTATCTTTTGTATTATGGGATTAGTAGAGAAGTATGAATCTTCCTGTATCCCCAGGAGTTAACCAAAATCTCCTTGGTGGTCTGGTGAACAACTGTGCAATTTTGAGTAAAATTTTAGTAATACAAAGTGTTTTAGCTTTAAAAAAATGTTTATTTTTATATAATTTACAATATTTAGAAATTGAAGTGTATTAATGTTGATATAGGAGATTTTTATAAATGAAATAGTTAGTTGGTAAATATTGATAGGCATCAAAACACTTATCTCATGATAGATATCACATTACAAAGATTCAAAGAAAAATCATCAAAAAAACCAAACTTAAATTATAATTTTATTATTAATTATAAAAAGAGAATTCCAATTTACATAGCGTTAAAACATATATCCTTAAAATAGTATTTTAATAATATATACCTATATATTAGTATATCTATCTATATATAACCTGATTCCTATAATCGATTGGATTCTACTCTCACCTTTATCAATGGAGATCTTAACCTAATAGTGAGGCCTATGTCATTAACATTATGGGCCAATAACATGGCTTCACTTATATTACATTATCCAAAACCATAAACATATTCATATAAGTATTATAATTTTTTTAATTAATAAATTTAATTAAAAAGACAAAAAGACATTAACTACAGTTATTAAATATAAACTCAAATTAATAGAATTTAATTAAAACAAAAAAAGACATAACTACTTTAGAAATATATTTCAATATGTGATTATTTATAGAAGTATTATAGAATATTATCTAAAAGTAAAATTTTTACCATTCATTGAATAAGTATTTGATAATTAAATTAAAAATTTGAAAACCTTATTCCAAAATAAACACATCATCAATATAAATAGAATAAAATAAAATAATTAACCCTATTTTATTGCAAATATATTTATGTATTTTCTTTATAAAAATTATAAACCATCACTTCCAAATTTGAACATACAATTTTATATTTTCTTTATAAAAATTATAGACTATCCATTCGAAATTTGAACAAAGTTATAAATTTAATATTATCGTTCATAACAACATTTTTTGTTTTAGCATCATCAAAATTCCATGAATATTATATAATTTGATAATTAAAATGATGTTATTATTACATATATTTGATTATCATTAACTAACAAAATAATCTTATTTTTAAACAAAAAAAAAATATTTGATTATATCTAACCAGTAGAAAAAAAAATGTTAAATATTCCCGATAATCTCTTGAATCCACTTGAAAAGACACGTTTGGCGGAAGAAAAATGCACTCAATGCCGAAATTTGTTTGCTAAAAGTAATTACCAGTAAGTTATGGAAGTATCCTGATCTAATAGTGTCAGGTTGTGAAGATGCTTATGTATTTTTGGAAAGTCTTATTTCTAACCCTATTGTAACATAAATGCGGTCTGACATGAACCCGAAATAACACACCAAATGGTGATGAGAAAGAAAATGAATGACGTATTATATTGTGTTATATCGAACTATATCAAAGCGTATTTACTTTACAATAGAGTTGAAAATAAAACTTTCCCATATACTTCCAAATTTCACACAATCCCGTGGGAAATAGACCTCAAACATCTCCAGACTCGGCAGCCTCGATCTCTGGTTCGAAACCGACAAATACGTGGAGATCGTCTACTGGTTTTTCGCCACTGTCAGAATCGTCGGTCCAATTACATTTACAACGGAGCACTAATCTTTGTGTTGTGTGGGAGCACTAATTCCATGGCGCGGTTATTATTAAATTCGGAAACCTTGTGTAATATTTGGAGCACTAGTTCAGTGACTCAGTTATTATTAATGTCGGAGACTTGGCTTCATTTAATGGTGGTAGCGTGCATTGCACGAAAGGCTTTGATCTGGACAGGAAAAATACCGGCAAAGATCGCTTCAGGGATGCCGATAGCTTACGCGTTGTCGGCCACTGGAGGGAGTCAGATGGTTCGATATTTGTGCTGGACAAATTTTCTAGACTTAGAATCTATTTGTGCGTCTTTTTTCACCGTAATTAAATTTAACTAACCTGGCTGCTGTATACTGTTATTAATATGTCAAATTACATATTATTGAATAAGACTTTAATCAATCAGAATGTAGAAAAATTAGATTTAAAAAAAATAAAAAAAATAAATTAATTTTTTTTCAAAAATAAATATTGAATAACATCATTTAATTTTTGGTAAATTTAAAATTAAAGCCATGCTTTAGAAGAAAAAATAAGGCCCCACCCAAAGGGATGGGGTGATGGGAAGAGAAGAGCAAGTAGAAAGCTTAAAAAAAGATAAAAACAAAAGGTTGACTAAGGTCAAGGAGGGGCCCATCAAGACACCTAAGGTGTATCCTAAAACCAAAAATTGATAAAAGTCAAGGAAAGGCCCCATCAAGACACCAAACGTTGGTGAAAGTCAAAGTTGATTGATAGGGGGATGAGGTGGTCAACAATAATATTTTTTGAATACCTTATTACCCTACCATGGCAAAGAATAATAATATTGGGAAGTTATAAAATAACTAATTTTTATAGTAAAATTATCTCTTATCTTCTATATAATAAATTAAAAAATAATATTTAATAAAAATCGAATTTGATAGGATAACAAACAAAATATGTACACATTGAAATTATAATAATTTTTTAACCATCAATAACTTGTTGATTAAAAAGTACGTTATGTAATAAATTTCACAACCATTACGTAACAATGAGCTGATATATTTTAATATTGTTATTTTACTATTGCTAAATCTTTTTTTCTTAAGAATACGTTATATTGCCTTAAAATATCCATGGTAGGGATCCCTTTAAGTTTTTAAAAATGGTTCACGACATTTATTTGATTTGTGATACGAAAATGGAAATTAACTTGATTACCATTAAAACAATAAAATTATTACTATGGGTAAGTTTTTAGTCATATTTAAATTCTAAAATTAATTTGTTTAATAAAAATACAAAAAAAACTAAAAAGAAATGGAATCTTGAACGTTTATTAAATTTATTTAGAAGTTAATAATAAATTTCTGGTTGCTTTGAAATTTTTTTATCAACTTAATCTTTTAAATATTTAAAAAAATTAATGAATATTATACAAGTAAATATATTTCAAATGTATAATAAAGATGTTATAAAATACTACTCACGTATGTTTTTTCTCTCTAATGTTTTTGAAAAATGTATGATTTGATTGACAATCCAGCAAATTTACATGATCATGGTTATTTTAACATTTTCACCAATTTATTATAATATTATATTGAATTTAAATCATAACATTCGTCATATCTTTAATGACAGTGTGCTCATTATCACTATGGGCTAAATCACAACGTTTACTTTATTTATGACATAGAATTAAAAAATAAATTACCATTAACCTACTCTAATAAAAAAAATTACTTTCAAAGAATCTATATTTTAGCTTTTAACTTAATAGTGTTCGGTAATCATTGTACTTCAAATATTAGATGAGGATTTATGTTAATTGTGATCAAAATTGAGGTTTCCGCATCCACTTTCTTTTCCCATATAATAAACAAGGAGCCACTGCCGTGGCGGTAGTCCTTGCCGCTGCAAGTTAACAAAAAAAAGCAGTGGAAAGACAAAATGAAAAAATGCACCATAACTTTAAGAATATTTCTGAAAGTTAACATTATTGTTGATTGCATTTGTGAAATAAAATAACAATAGATTGTCTATTGAAATCTATATTTTACTAGTTAAACATGTTGCCCAATGTTGTATATTGCCTTTATAACATCACTTGGATTGTCATGAGTTATGAGCATTGAAAAATAAGCTATAGAACAACAGGAATTTGAGAAACTTCGAAAAAAGATGTGATTGCTTTTAATTTTTGACAATTGACCAAACAGAACAATATAGGAACTGTTCGTATGCTTTAATTTGCAAATTACAAAGGAAACAAAATAACAAAAACTTGATGAGCGCATACCTTAACATTAAAAGAGAGTTAATTGGTCCAAAGTTAGAGTGCTAGGGTTAACAATGTGCAATTTCCAACATTCATATTCATTATTAATAAGTGAATTTTAACAACAAATCCACTTCTTCACTTCTTGAGAATGTATTGGTTCATCACTTCTTTACCTATATATTCATATTCATTATTAATAAGTGAATTTTAACAATAAATTCACTTCTTCACTTCTTGAGAA
>APFE031760324.1:2505-17622 GCA_000404065.3 Pinus taeda
AAAAAAAAAAAATCTCTCTCATTTTTCATTCCATTCCACCTCATCCTCATTCCACTCCATCTCATTTCCATTCCACATCACTTCATTTCAACTCCATTTCATTCATTTCATTCCATTAATAAAAATTTTTATGACCATTTTCCATCCAGTCAGTCATCGTTTATACATCTTATTTAGTTATAAGCTTGTTGGGTCAATTTCCGCAGCTAAGGTCAGTTTCCACAACTAAAGTCAGTTTCTGCAGCTGCTCACTGATTCCGCAACCAGTTGGGTTTCTGCAGCCACCACTCTATTTTTCAAAAAAATAAAATAAAATTTTACAGTCAGATGTTAGTTCAGCAATCATGAAATCAAATGCAGGTATGGGGATATATTATGAAGACATAAGGCATTCAAAAGTACCAACGAGGAGCAACTAATTGAAGACTAAGGAAAAATGACAAGAATTCCAAGGTATGAACAAAACTTTATTTCAAATGGCATTCTAACACATTTTTTCATAGTTATTAAATCACGAGCTCAACTATATGCAATGATTAAACGAAATCGCCTCTATAACCATTTCATTCCATGCCATTCCTCCATAAGCCATGCATTTATTTTCCAACGGTCTTATGATTAATTCCCGGATTTAACTCAAGTTTGGAAATATTCTCACACTCCATTTGTGATTATGAATCGTGGTTGATTTGACTACGGCTTCTTTTAGCCACACAAAATCCGAAACCATTTTATAAACGTGCTTGCATCCATTCTACAGCCACCCAATTTTAAAAACTGTCGGATGCACTTTCTCCCCCTACTATTCTATTGACTTGACGGCTTCATTTCCATTGTGCTCACATAAGCCTTCACCTCATTTTGTTCTCTGTTCCGCTTCATTCCATGTACCTATTCTTTGATATATGCTTACAGTTGTTGGTCTCCTTCATAAACCCTGACCATCCCTGCTAATTCGGACTAGTTTAAAGAATAGAAGGAAGGATGGGACGACTATTGAGGGCAGAACCAGAGGGACCCAAATTTATTGAAGGATAACCGCAAGTGAAAGATATATTGAAGAAGGCCAGGTGGTTACGTTTTATCCAGAAATTCAAAGGCTACCATATGGAGGTTACAAAGGCCTTTGCAAGGTCTTTTGATGAACTAGAGGTGGAAATTGGAGACCTAAAATTCACAGTAACTGAAGCATCAATAGCAGCTGCCACATAACTTCCCCAGGGAGGTGAACGCTGGTTTAAGAACTGGAGCATTGGTGATGAAGCTTGGAGAGTGATCTTACGTGACCCAGGTATGGATGTCACCATTTTCAAAAAGGGAATTCCTATTCATGTTTTAAAAGAAGAGTGGGCTAGCTTATTGTTAGTTATTCAAAAATTTATCACCTATGAGGGACATTTTGGAGCAATGTACATGTATCATGCACGTCTGTTAATGAACTTCCTAGACAACCAGATCCTTAATCTACCATACTTTTTACTAAATAGTTTGAAAAAGATGTTTGTAATTGTCCAAAAGTATCTGGGGGACGTAGAACCACATTTGTATCACCATGGTCTCGTGAAAATCCTGATAGAAAAACAATTAAAGGAGAAAAGGGATACTTGGGAGCAACTTTTAATTAGAAATTTCTTTGAAGAACCCCAAGAAACCCCTAAAGGCAGTACATCAAAAAGAAGTAGAAGAAAGAGAGCCGATGATAAAACTCAAAGCCCTCCTACTAACACAGTTGAGAGAACTAGTAGAGAATAAAGACTGTCTCAAAGGAGGAAGGAAGAGACCGAGGGCAAAAAGCCAACAAAATCAAAAGAGAAAAGAAGAATTGAGGCTGTGCATCAAACCCCTTCCTCAAAACAAGACCATCAAGTATTGTCTGAGAGATTAATTCACCTTCAAGAACAGTCAGCTATGGCCAAAAAGAAAGGGAAAGGAAAACAGAAGGAAAAAGACAGTAGTCCGCTATGTAAGAAGAAGCAGTAGGCTTAAGGGAAAATGGAGAAAAGCACGAACGAAAGGACCCCATTTTGTTGATTTGGGAGAAGGAACACCTGAACAAACTCCAGCTGGCAGTAGTCCACCTCATTCTCAACCAAATGTTGAAACTAGTCCTCAAGGTGATGACATGAGTCATTTTTGGCTAGAATTTGAGGTCAATTCTCCTCCACGGCATTTTGGGGACAGCCCCAGGAAAACAACACCTGAAATAGATCCAAGGCAGCAACAGGTGTATTATTACATAGAATCCTTAGAAAGAACAGCCACGGGTCCCAGCACTTCATCCACTCAGCCTCATATAGCACAAGAAGCCCTAGTCCAATTGTTGAAACAAGAAATCTTTGAGTTGGAGGTTTTAAATTGACATATTAAAAATGAAAATGAAGCACTCAAGGAGCAAAGCAGACTGGACAAGATCATGCATGAAAACACTATGCTACACCTGGTACTATGGCACAAAAAGAATAGAAAATTGAAGAAGAAATGCAAGAAGATAAGTAGAGAACTGATTAATCTTAAATTCAGATGCTTGATGAAGAAGCCCAGGACGTTAGAAGCACAAAGAAAGAGAGGAAGAGGGTTGGATGTACTGGCAGAAGCTTCAGAACATATGATTTGAAGGGGAGATAGTCAAAATTTTGATTGCATGAGAGGACATGCAACACCTTCACAGTGGGGGTATGTTGAGCCCCAAACTTGCATCTTTCCTACACCTTTTTCTAGCTTCTTCCCATTCATCTGAACCTCCTAAGTCATCAATATCATTGCATATTAGTTAAAAAAAAGGGCATTTAAAGTGGTTTCTTGACTATGTGTTTGTTTTACTATTTGAACTAGATTTTTGTTTATAAGCTACAAAATCTTGTCACTTTCCGCAGCCAGCCCAACTTTCCGCAGCTTTTTTGTCAAAGTCTATATTGCAGGTGTCTTCAGGTGAATTGAGCCACATGGGCAAGTTGAAAACGATGTGGACATGGACCAAGTCCTATTGGCTCAGTCAAATTCATCAGAAGAGGCCATAATCAACGGTGGGCAAAGCGGTGGTCAACTTAAGAGTCCTAGGGTGATAAAACTCTATTTTTCACCACGTGAAGCTTTGTGTGGTTGTTCCTAGATCTCAGGGGACAATTTAACACCTGTGGACTGCTCCATGAATTGGATCCAACAGCCACCCTCCAAAGATTGAATCTTCATGGCAGCCATAATGCTAAATCTCGGGATGTGGTTGTTTACGTTTCTTTTATCAGCGTAGAATGTAGGAAAATAGTTACGTCATCCTCTGTTATAAATAATGCGTTCTCATACACATATTAGTTAGCTTTTTGGTAAAGTAATTCTGACTGTTAACGAGCCCACTGTGCCGTAACTTTATCTCTGTGTTATGACTGCATTTTAATACATGAGAAGACTCTGTTTCTGAGCTCAATTCATGGTTGATCGTTGATTGTCCGAGGATTATGCAGAGGGCCCCTACATAGGCCGAGGTCTTGTTTATTACTATAAAGTTTCATGCTTTATTTCTTTATGTTCCTTATGCCATAATCATTCACTTGTATATATATCACATTTCTTATGGTATTAATGTTTGATAGTTGTCCATCGCTTTTCACGTTTTATATGTTGTTAACTGATCAGTGCTTTTGTTTCAGATTACAATAGGCAGCCCAGGCATTTGCACATAGTTTTCTAATGACTAATGACATGGAATTATTCTTGTCTTTCTTCTGATTCGTTTCCTTTAGTTTTTAGTTCCAGCACTGTGTTATGTATTTCAGTTTTGCTCATTTACTCTTCTACAAGATAGATATTAAATTACTCATGTCATTTTCAGTTACCTCCTAAAGCCAGAGCGAGTCGAATGGTGAGGGATTGAAGTATGAATGCGTATTTTGATATTAGTTTATTTTTTTGCAAGTTAGTTCTTGAATTTCTCATGTCATTCTCAGTTACCTCCTAAAGCCAGAGCGAGCTTAATGGTGAGGGATTGAAGTATGAATGCGTAGTTTGATATTATTTTATTTTTCTACAAGTTAGTTATTGAATTGCTCATGTCATTCTCAGTTACCTCCTAAAGCCCGAGTGATTTGAATGGTGAGGGATTGAAGTATGAGTGTGTAGTTTGATATTAGTTTTATTTTCTGCAAATTAAATATCAAATTGCTCAAGTTGTTTACGATTACCTCCTAAAGCTAGAGCGAGTCGAATGGTGAGGGGTTAGAATATGAGTTAATGTAATGTGATTTTAGTTTACTTTGCTTGCAATTCTTGTATTTCTTTGAGTTAAGTTTTTCTTATATTTTCATGGCAGCAAGGATACTGGGTTTCATGGTCACTAGCTCACTGTTGTTTAATTAGAATAGTGGCACATTTTCACTCTCTTTCAGGAATTAGTTTTATCATTGCATGTTTTAAAACCTTTTTTTTTTAAGTTTGAAGTTTTGAAAATCATTTTAAAGGACATCATTTCCTTGAACATTTATATCATACTTGTCTTTTATAATTTCCATATCATATTAGGGAATTAACAGAAATAAACCCAAAACAAAACAAAAACTCAAAAATCGACAAAAAAAAGTAAGAAATAGGTTATCTTGCACATATAGTGCGCCGCACTTCAACAGTTTACAACTCCCGGATTGACAATTAATACAGCAATTTAGGACACTCTAAATTGACCAAACAACTGCTTCCCCTACCTACTAACTAAAACTCCACTGTTTGAGTAAAGACAAGTTTTTAAACCAGAATGATGACATTCACCTTTGGGAGTCAAATTTTCCTAAGTATTGTTTTCCATAGGTACACGCATTCCCATAAATCATCCACTTCTGCCAAGCTTGCTACATTCCTAGGAAAAGAGCCATTGTCACCCCTGACCAACAAGTTTTGTTCACCATTATAACAGACTCTATTAATCAAATGCTACAAGTCCAGCCAAACCCAAATGAGACCCCACTTTATATTGAATGCTTACTTGACCTCTATACCAAGTTAGACATACCCAAGAAGGCTCAGATTATTCAAACTTTCATCATTAAAGAGTCTCACACTCCAACAAATAGTCCTCCTTATGCTGCCACCATTTTTCTGAGAGAGGCAGACAAATTATTACCATGCTCTCTTGCATTTTAGGGTACACCACAAATGAGCATGTGGATGAGGTTGTCCCTGCTTTCCTTTCTATCTATTTCCCAGGCAAGCCTCCTGCTATAATGTATAACTATGCTAGCAGACATAATGCATGAACAATTCATTAGACTACCAAATGAGAGATTTTTTAGGTACTCTTCAGTTTTATTTCACATGTTCCTCTACTATCAATCAAACAAGTTTCCAATCAACATTCAAAAGTTTGACACCAAAGGCAATCCAAGATCAGTCATCTATTGGACGCCAATGATCCAAGAATACTCCACTATTTTTTCCTACAAAAACTTCATTGATTCATTTGTGCATCATGTTGTAAACATGCTAACCAATAGCTATCAACCCATGATCAGTGAGGAAATTAAAAGGGTTTTACAGTTGGCAAAGAACAGTAAAGTGGGAGACTGGTATTTATACCAACACCACGTAGAGATAAGGAGATATGGATGCCATCTAGCTCCCTGCAAACTGCCTAAATATTTCCCAATGAGGTTATTTGCATTAGAGTACCTTAGGCAGATTATAAACTCTGATGAAGTTAACTTCCTGGCAGCCAAGAAGACGACTCAATTCAAAATTAAAAACCAATTAGGCCCATTTATTTGTAATAATAGGGAAGTCGGACCAGCAGCAGATAAGATTCTACAACAAATGAAATTTAAGAACAGTTTTATGTGGCAATATGACCCTCATGGAGTCATAAATAAACTAAGGCTCAAAGTCAAATTGGGCCCTTTCAAACATCATCCCAAGCTAGACATTGAGAGATTTGCCAACAAGTCTGAATGGTTGGAAAACACTTTGATAGACATGGATAGTACTGTAGTTGATGTGCAAACTACATTAATTGATGTGGAAAAGCAGATTGATACTAGTTCCTTTCTGCAAGTTCCAGACCTAGGAGAACAAATGAATATTCCTCCTCTTTTACAGACTCCAGCAAATGAAGACAAAAATGAAAAGAGAACCAAGGAAGAAGGTTCTAGTTCAGCCATGGAAACCACATATGAACAATTTGAGATCAGATACAGGAAGAGGCCCAAGCTTAATCCTGTAATTGAACATGAAGACACCATTGGAACAGTGGAAATCACTGACACTGATACAATGGTGGAAAGGAGCAAAGGCACAACAACTTCAGAAGAAACAAACCAACCTTCTACATCAAACACCCAACTTATTGAGAGACAACTCAGCATTGAGGTCTCTTCATTCACCATGCCTGTGGATAAAGAGAGAGATATTAAGGAGAGGTACAAGGAAATTAAATTGAGGAATGAGACATTGAAGGCTGAGACTTATGCCCAATATTTCAAGCAAATGCCCGAAAATCAAAACAGATTAATGTTAGCCTTTGACATCAAAACAAGGAAAATGCAGATGACATTCACGCAACCTATAGTCCAATAGCCAAGATCATTAGCCGACTATAGGAAAACAAATTTTGAGGTTTGGCCAGGGATGTTCACCCCATTGACCAAATTGAGTTTCATAAACAGGTAGGTGAGATGATCTATTCCACCATGACCAATAAAGCTATGAATATACATACGCTGCAAATTTCATTGGATACTATCACTGCACAATACAAACTAGAAAAGGCCTCCTCATAGGCCAAGGACAAAAGAATAAAGTCACAAGAAGACTTGGTGATTGACCTTGGACATGATCCCAATGATGTCAAGGCTGCAGAGAAGTTGATAAAGAAAAAGAATGAGGATTTTGCTGCTCTCAGAAAGCAACTGAAACTACCTCGTTCAGAGCACCCACAAAAAAAGAGGTCTTAGAAAGCCAAACTCATCAGGAGGAAATGATGGACCTTGTTCTCCAACTAAATGATCAATTGAAGGAAATGGAGAAGGAGTTGGACAACTTAATACAGTTGAAACAGGCCATCCT
Source organism: Pinus taeda (assembly GCA_000404065.3). Taxonomy (NCBI): domain Eukaryota; kingdom Viridiplantae; phylum Streptophyta; class Pinopsida; order Pinales; family Pinaceae; genus Pinus; species Pinus taeda. The sequence continues at coordinate 9,547 of APFE031760324.1, forward strand.
TGAGATGGCCAATGTCACTGTCATTCCAACAGTCACTACAGTAGTACCATCCACCTTGGCAGCTTCATTGGCTCCTACAGCTCCACTGGCTACAACACTACCAACTGACACAACATCTACATCAGCAATAGGTTTGAAAAGAGAAGCAGCTCAGCGAGGTGATGAGGCAAGAAAATTGGTCAAAGCAATGGAAGACATGTCCATTCAAACCACAGAGATAAATAAGCTTAAGGATAAGATAACAAGTTTAGAGAACGATAATAAGTTTGCACAGATTATGCACAGGGAAGAAATTCAGAAGTCAACTAGGTGGACTGAAAGGATGAAGAGCTTGGAGAAGGAATTGACATTAAAGGAGCCACTTGGCCAAGCCAAATAACAGTTATGGGCCAATATCATTGACTCTGTCAATGATATTTGGCCATTCATTCAAGTCATATTTGAACAAAGTGACTTAGTTAAAGAGACTAGAGAAGCCATTAAAGAGTTAAGGCAGAACTGGGAGACATGCTAGAAGAAGCCACTAGAATAATCCATTTCCTCAACTCCAAAAACAAATATGAGTTGCAAGAGCTGAACATACTGGACAGGACTGGAACCATACTAGAAGTAAAAAAGGTGCTCACCAAAAGGAATTTGATGATGAACCTTGAAGACAAATTCTAAACCATGCAAGTGCTATAGATAGGTTCATGGTAAATTTTGTTGTTTTGAGGCAAAAAGGTCGGCCAAATCCATTGGTGATAAATGATAAATTAATGCCACAAGAGGACTGCAACAGGAGAATAAGAGAGGTGGCAAGGGATCAGGCAAGTAATTCTTCCATGAAGTGAATGCCTATTGGAAAGGTTATATATCAGACATTTGAGAACCTGTTTTACCTCCAACATGAGGTAAAACACATTTTTGTGAACAAACCCACTTTTGCCAAATACACAGAAGCATATGAAATCTACAGGAAGATGGTAAATATTCAATTACCAGATGCAGAAACATGGGAGAAGTTGAATGACTTACTTTAAAAATGCACAGTAAAAATGAAAACAACACAAGGAAAATGACATATCAACCAGGTGAAAGAGTATCAGGTAAAGTGTATAAGTTGAGAAAGGGAAAAGTAAAAATAGTAGTCAGCGTGAATACCAACAACAAGGTAGACAATAAACAACAAAATATCAGAGCATAAAGACAACACAACCAAATAAACAGGGACAACATACAACAGTTGAACATCTATCTCTATCTTCTTGCATGAAGATATTTCTTTCTCCTAGATTAATTCCCAAGACAACTTGGGATATTTTGTAAACTATTTTTGTATAAATAATTCATAATTTGAAGTATTGAAGGTGGATTGCTAGACATTCGTAGAGTTGTATTGATCAGAAACTTGAGGGTTATTGTACCAATTTTTCAAGTCAGCAAACTGAACTGAGTAATAAAGAGATTGAATTACAAGATTCATGTGTTGAGCTATTACAGTGAAGTATTTTCTTTTGTCAAATTGTTATTCTCTTATGTATTTCACAAACTTAATTGTTATATAAAGTGAATGAATTAACTGGAAATTTATTTCATAATTTTTTGAAGTACACTCTGTCTTGAACAACTAATAATTTTAATGTTTTCTTCTAATATCTAGATATGAGAATCCTTAATTTCTCTCCCATCCTGGTTGATCTCTTTCACTTCTTTCAAAATCTGGTCTAAGGAACCCTTAATTTCTCCTTGGATCCGATTGAAAACCACTTCACCATCCAACCTTAAGATCTGAAATAACTCAGCTACCTTGCCCTGTAGACACTATTTTTAGATCTTGATCTAGTCTTGTTTGCTTGACATTTGACCCCATAGCCCAATGGTAAAAGACATCCCTCTATCCATCTAAGTAGGTGATCCCACCACCAAATCAAAATCAAAACCCAAGTACAAACTTAACTAGCCTAAAATCAATTAACTAAACAAAGTTAAATCATAAAGAGAGAGCCCTTTTGAGTGTTAGGAAGGCTAGATCCTAATCTCCAAAGTAGGTTTGTGGTTACCTCTATCATTTCTTTCCTAACATCTCTAGAGAAATTTTGGAGTGATAACATATTGGTGACCATACTGGGGATCGAACCCAGAATCTCTGGTTTTGCAGACCAGTCCTCAGTGTAATAAAACTTTAAGGAAACTTTAAAATTTATCTTTTGCACCTTAAGGTAATTTTAGAGTTGTTGTTTAAAAGTTTCAAAAAACAATTACAAAAAATTAAAATTCTAGCTTCCAGGAAAACACACTATACCAGGGAAAATAAAGATCCAAACCCTGCTACAATAGTTGATGACCCTGACAGAATTTTAAGAAAACCAAAAAAGGTAGAAACTCAAGCAAGTAGCAGCTAATTAGTTAAAGCAAATTCACTCCCCAAGGAATTTTCAAGTTAAGAGGACATTCACTTTGATCTGTCATTTGAGCTTTCATTGTTTAGAACCAAATCAGAAAATTCAATTCATGAAACTGTGTTAGACCCTAATTTTATTCAATTCATTGAGTCAAAAAAGGTGTCTATACATCCAGATTTAGATCAACTTGTTTTGAATACTTTTGATAAACTAGAAGCTTTAACCTCAACCTTGATAAGCCATATAGATGATGCCTATCTTCAACAATCAGTTGAATTAGCTGCCCTCACTGCTGTTGCCTCTGAACTTTCTACAGAATCTTCAAAAACTGTAAATACACCTTCATTTACTACCACCTCGCCTATAATATCCACCACAATGCATTCCCCTAAACCATTGATACCTCAGTTTCTCCTCCAATCGAACATCTCAAGTTGATCCAGTTCATCTACACCCATCTCAAGTCCTTCTTCTAGCACAACTGCTTTACCCCACAGCCAAACCAAAGCCTCTGCCATGGCAAACAGATATGCATCTTTGGTTTTACTAGCCCAATTACATGGCATGCCCCAAGATTACCAAAGAAAAATCTTTTTGTTTGATGCTACTGGTCAGTATATTGCCCAACATCATGTGAACAAAATGACTGGTTACTTTGAATTGCATGAGATTGATGAGTCTGATGTTCAAATGAGTTTATTTGCCCAAACATTGAGAGGAGATGTTAAAAAATGGTTCAAAGGTTTACCAGCTAATCATATTGTAGACTTAGCTTCTTTTCATAGATTGTTTATTGATAGATGGGAAAGAAAAAAAAAATCCTCTGCAAATACTATCTGAATATGATAACATTAGAAGAGATCCTAATGAATCAGTTCATGATTATTGTACTAGGTTCAACAATATCTACAATGCAATCCCTGCTAATATTAAACCTCCACCAGACCTAGCTTTTATCAAATTTCCTGATGGTTTTGACACTGATATTTCATACAAATTAAGGGAAAGAGACCCTAAAACATTGGAACAAATGAAAAGTAATGTTGTTAGTGTAAAAACCAATCTATTAGCTAAGAAAGCTAGGATGAGAAATGAAAAAAGAGTTGTCATTAAAGAGGAAACTTCTACTTCATATGGTAAAATAGAGAGTTTAGCTAAGAGTGGAGAAAGGATAATGGATAGATTAGAAAACATGGAAAGAAAAACTCAGTGGGAAAATCAACAACCACCCCCAATAAGAAACCCTAACTTTAGGAAAAATCCTAACGCTGGAAAAAATGCAATGCCAGATCAGCAGATTAAACCACCATTCCAGGAAAACTATGTTGAGGGTTCACAAAACCATGAAGGAGAGGATGACACCCAGATAAACCTATTAGGGATTAAAAATAAAGATGTTGTTATTCTTACTCAGGAAGAAAAAGAATTGTACATGCTACAACAATTACAATTAGAATCTGAAGAATCCTTTGACTTCAAACAAGGCTATGAATCTGCTATATATGAGGTTCACAAACAGTACAACCTTAGAAGAAAAAGAATACTGAAATTACCACTAAGAAATCAATCCAAACCCAAACTAAAAAGATAACAGAAGCTCTTGTGACCAAATTTCTACAAGTTATCCCTAAGGGAACTCAGGAGACTTCCAGCCCAAAAATTGTAGATATAACTTCATCTTAAAATCAAATTGAAATTGTTACTCAAATCATTCCAAATAAGAGAATTCAAAGCAAAACTGCTGAGACACAAAGTGAATTGCAAAGTATTGAAAAAGAAGATAAAAATACACAAACCACATTTGCTAAGGAAGATATCATCCAATCAAGTAAAATTCAAATGCCATTTAACATTAAAACTGAGATAGCCAAGTTGAAAATATCAGTTCCTTTGATCAATCTAGTGAAAAATGAATCATATAGAGCACAAATCACTGAAACATTAAATATAGGTGAAGGAGAGGATGCTATAAACTTGAATGATGATCAGCTTAAGTTATTGTTTAGTCCTGAAGTAAATGGCACACATTAGTAAGGGGGTATTCCTCCATTCTACAATAGCTTGAATGTTCATGATAAAATCTTACATAACTAGATTCAGGGGCATCCCATAACTTAATGCCAAAAGCAATCATGGAGAGATTAAACTTAGATATCACCAGACCATACAAGGACCTGTTTTCCTTTGATTCTAGCCAAGTCAAGTGCCTTGGCCTGATTAAAGATTTGTGTGTGACTCTAGTCCAGTGCCCAACAAAGAGTATTGTGTGGACATAGTAGTTGCTGATATCCCACCCAATTATAGAATGATGTTATCTCGCTCATGGGGAGAAAAATTACAGGGATCTCTACAATTAGACATATCATATGCCACCATCTATGTTTTTGGTCAACAAAGGAAAATTTACAGAGAGGCCTTGATGAAATACATGGTGAGTAGTGTAGAAAAACCATAGAATTTCCCTATATACTCCATGCATTCTGATATGGACTCTTTTATCTTGTACAATTCAGACAATGACAAAAATGAAATCACAGTTGTAGAAGAAAAATACCAAGCACCTGATAGTGAAAACATTTTTCATGAGTCTTTATGGCATTTAGATTTTGATGGCTCTGTTAATAGATTAGGAGCAGGTGCAGGAGTTTGGATTCAAAACATGGAAAATAATGATTCTAAAGGTCATGCATTTAGATTAAACTTTAAATGCACAAACAACATGGTAGAATATGAAGCTCTAATTTTAGGACTACAAATGGTTAGAAAACTTGGAGCCAAGAGAGTGTCTATCATGGGAGACTCAGAATTGATTATAAAACAAATCAAAGGTGAATAATCTGTGAATAATCCTAGACTTAGCCAATATAGAGAGACTGTCCTAGATTTGATTAAGGACCTTTGGAAATTGATTTTGCTGCCATTCCTAGGAAACAAAATATGCAAGCTCACATTCTGGCCACTTTTGTTAGTACCTGCAAATTTCCTTTTCAGCCCAGCCACCAGTACACTGCAAAAGTGAGACATAGGCCTGTTATACCTAATAATTTGAAATATTGGTAGATTTTCTCACAAGATTCTCAAATTTATGATTTCATGAATGCTGAAGGAGAGTTTCAAAACTGTAATATAGATACTAATTGTACAGTGGATAATAACATAGATAATGAGATAGATATAAATTCTTTAGATATAGGTAAACCCACTAATTTCACTAAAGTAGAAATAGATAACTTAGAAAATGTAGAAATAGAAGAAATAATGAATGATGATCCTGAAATTCTAAACCTTAAAAATAATTTTTTGCCTAAGGGATTAGTCTCATTAGAAAATTTGTTTGATTCAAACGATGTAGCTAGGAAACCAAAAATGAAGCCTTTAAGAGCAGATTTAGAAGAATCTAACATAGGAACTGAAGAGAAACCCAAGCTTATCAAAATATCCAAAGCATTAGCTTCACATGAAAAACTGAAATATATAAATCTATTCAAAGAGTTTCAAGTTGTCCTTGCCTGGAGTTATGAAGACCTTAAGTCTTATGATACCAGCATTATTCAACATAAGATACCTATCAAAGAAGATCATAAACCTTTTAAACGGAAGCTTAGGAGAATTAATCCAGTTCTTATGCCACTCATTGAAAAAGAGGTAAAAAGGATGTATGGTGCACAGATCATAGCACCCATTAGATATTCATATTGGGTCTCTAATTTAGTCACTACTAGGAAGAAAATAGGAGAAATTAGACTCTGTGTTGATTTTAGAAACTTGAACAAAGTCTCATTAAAAGACAACTATCCTCTCCCAAAAATGGACACATTCTTCAGAGCGTAGTAGGCTCATCTAGAATTTCATTGCTTGATGGATTTTCTGGATACAATCAAATCTTAGTTCAACTAGAGAACCAAGCAAAGATTGCATTTACTACTCCTTGGGGTACTTTCATGTCTTTGAAGATGCCTTTTGGATTAATGAATGCATAAGAAACATTCCAAAGAGCTATGGACATGGCCTTTTCCAAAGAAATCCATGACTTTCTAGTTGTTTACCAAGATGACATCACAATCTTTTCCAAATTAGATAACGAACATCTAGATCACCTAAGAAGAGTTTTCATTAAATGAAAAAAAATTGGTATTTCCTTAAATCTCAAAAAGACAGTCTTTGGTCTAGAAGAAGGTAAACTCTTGGGACACATAATATCCAAAGATGGAATTAGAATAGATCCAGCTAGAATAGAGGCAATCCTGACCATCACTCATCCTAGAAAAATTAAAGAATTACAATCATTCTTAGGCAAAATAAATTTCCTTAGGAGATTCATCTCTAATTTAGCAAAACTAATTAGAGAACTAAATAACATGTTAAAGAAAGATTCATCACTTAAGTGGACAGTAGAGGCTAAAAATTCTTTTGAGGCAATCAAGGAAGTCCTTACTAAAACGCGAGTCCTCATAAGTCCTAATTTCCAAAAAGATTTTATAATTTTTTCTTTTGCTTCAGAACATACTATTGCAGCAGTCTTGTTGCAAAAGAATGATCAAGGTTATGAGAAACCTATTGCATTTTTCAGCAAATCTTTGAGAGATGCTACACTAAAGTACAACATAATGGAAAAACAAGCACTCGCTTTAGTAAAAGCTATTAAAGAGTTTGGAGTGTACATCTTGTATTCATACATCATTGCTTATGTTCCAAATTCAGTAGTAAAGGACATTTTGACACAAAATGGACCTGAAGGAAAGAGAGGAAAATGGATTGCCACTATTTTGGAATATGACATAGAAATAAAGCCTAGAAAACTTATCAAAGGCCAAGGTTTAGCTAAAATCATGGCTAAATCGAACTATCAGGCCTTAGATATAAATTTCATTGGCGCCCTAGATGATGAGGAAGAGATGGCGACTCCACAGATCAGTGAACCTTTTACAGATTGACCTTGGTATGCAGATATCATATTTGTTTTACTAAACCTACAAGCTCCTCGTGGTTTATCTAGAACTAAAGCTAGATTTTTGAAAATGAAATCAATGAACTATTGTATCATAGATAATGATTTATTTTGGAAAGATAATGGTGGCATCCTATTAAATTGTTTATTAAAAGATTATTCTAACAAAATTATGCAAGAATTTCATGCAGGAGATTGTGGAGGACACCTATATTGGAAAACAATTGCTAACAGGATTATAAGGGCGGGTTTTTACTAGCCCACCCTTTTTTTAAATGTCAAGAAACATGTGAACTTTTGTCATAAGTGCCAAATATTTGAGGGAAAAAGGAACTTCTTACCTTTACCTCTCAAACCCATATCCACAGAAGTGCCATTTCAACAATGAGGTTTAGACTTCATTGGGGAAATTCACCCATCATTCTCAACCCAACATAAATGGATTTTGACAGCCACTGATTACTTTACTAAATGGATAGAAGCCATCCCTTCTAGATAAACCACACACTCTATCATTATCTCATTCCTTGAAAATAATATCCTCTCAAGATTTGGACGCCCCTAAAAGCTAATTACTGATAATGCAGCCGCTTTCAAATCCATGAAAATGGTAGACTTTTGTAACAGATATCACATTACCCTTGGTCATTCCACTGCCTATTACCCTCAAGGTAACGAATTTGTAGAATCCTCAAACAAAAGCCTTGTCAATATCATTAAGAAACTGCTAGAAGACAACAAGAA
>APFE031760325.1:0-10131 GCA_000404065.3 Pinus taeda
TGCCTACTCCTCCAAAGAGATGTATTAGCTCTGCGTAGTGGATAAGCCAAGGCTCATTACAATACTGTCCAAACTCTCTCCAAGATAGTCTTATCGGAAGCTTGGCTAACCAAAAGTCTTTACAATGAGTTATGAGGTTCTATTTATAGCAAAGGGTGGGGCGACCCTTGACATTCCCCTTTGTGATAGTTCATCTACCCTCATGACTCTCCATCTACTCTATGACTGTTACATCCAACTATTAACACTTGACTTACACTTGACATGACGTTACATTACAATGCACATGCACTCATGTGAGACAAAATGGCTTGAGCAAGCCATGAAAGACATCACTGACACTCGGTCCATTGTGGTGAGACCAACTCTTTGACATGCTTGTGATGGTGAAGGTGGTGAGCTAATGCCAAGCTTGGTCATCCGTGATGGTGTGCAAGGTGACATCTTGCTAAAGTGAACTCTTGCCTCCATTGCATCCGGGTGCATTGGTATGGCTCCTCTGTCCAACTCGTCTGATAGCATGTGCATGGTCTTCTTGGGTCTACATGTTCAAGTCTAATCAGACTTGTTTCTTGTCTTCACCTTGGTGAGTGTGTTGAATGGGTGGGATCACATGTGTGCGCATAATGACGTGCATACTGCTGCATTCCCTTGCATGCGATCAACAACACTGCTCACCTTGTCTGCTCCATGCCAGCTGCTAGGAAGGATCCATAACTTGTACAGGTGCAGTTTCATCCATCTATGCATGTTGCACCCTGCTGTACCTGTTCCTGCTGCAACTCATTTGCCTGTCTGTGCAACTCATATTCTTCCTTGAGTTGATGCTTCAGCACATGCAACTCCTTCTTTGTTATGTTCTCTTTCTTCACATGATCTTCATGTCGCGTTGTCACCTCATAGCCTGAGTCTCCAAAGTTGCTTTCATCACAAGTGGATCTGCTTGATCTTGCAACTTTTTTCCACCTCTGTGTTGTCAACAACCTTCCTCTTGCATTCGTTGCATCCGGTGTGCTGCCCGCAACTACTGTTCATGATGCTACTTGCTGTGATGTTGTTGTTGTCATATCTTGATGTCCTTGTCTACGAACAACTTGATGCCTTTGTGGGTAGGCAAGTCGATAGACACTTGATCGACTGCATCCCCAAGTGTGCTATGAATGGTGTTTTTGGCTCTTCTCTCCTGGAAACCATTGTACCTGTGCTGCTAACAGGTAGATGAACACCTGCAATACCTGGAGACATGGCAACACTCATGGCAAGCAATCTGTCAGTTGAAAACCAAAATGAACTTGAGAACTGATTTGCAACATACCTGTGTGACTGATCATGAAGGTCGCGCAATTTCAACCAAGAGGTTCGGAGACTAACTGCCAAGACTGTGCAAGGCCTAGTTCAATCTGTCAAGAGGCTGACTAACTGCTGGAACTATGCAATGCACAATCCAGCCTGGCTGCTGACTGCTGGAATTACGTAATGCGCAATCTCAATTGGCAATGGTTGCAGGCTCAATGATTGAATTACGCAATTTTTTGGGCCAACAGTCATTGTCCCTCATAGTTGCACAATGTAAGACTAGAGGACAGTCACTTGGCAGAAATGTGCATTTCCTTAGAGGAAGACAAAGCCTTCCCTCTTAGGATTGCGCAATGTTGTCTTGGGGAGGTAGGGTCCGGGCCAAGGCTACCCAGACCTGCCAACGGGAAACTAAAAGTGAAAGTGAATATGAATGCATAGTGATACTGAGTGTAAGCATAAGTGAACGATCATGCATGCAAATAGTGAATGAAAGATTTAGAAAATGGAACAACATGCATGTGGGTGAGGTGAGTCGCCGAATCCGTGACCGTTCATGAAAAACAGTTTCATACATGCGACAGCAGTGAGATGTTAACAAAAACTAAAATGGTGCTAGTAAAATTTAGTATGTATCAAAACGATAGCAAGCGCTCATTGAAATCAAGCAGACAACCTTTATACGAAGTGAAACATAAAAAGCGCCAAAAATGCAACATAAGACATGGAGGGCAGCTTACCCCAAAACAACTAAACTGAATGTGTTGACTACTCCTAGATGCAATGTGGGATGTCAGATTTGTAAGTTCAATGTGAGGAATGAGCTCTACAGCATCTGGTTCATGAGTTTTGATCAAATCTAGGTTGCGACGCACATGCCACAAATCTAGGAAAAGCGACACTTGGTGGGAGGTTTCTAAAAAGATCCTTGCATGTAACCTCCGTCTGCTAAAAATAGATCTCTGAAACAAGGGATGCCTTTGCAAGCTACCTTGGGAGGAGAAGCCCATGCATGTAAATCAGTTTTTCTCAGCCCTGGGGGGAACTGGTCAAATCAACTGCACATGCAAGAGGTTGCTCAACTGTTGGGAGAAAATGCACATTTATGGAAGGGAGCTAAGCTGGCTGCCTAGGAGATTTGCGGAATTTCTGGGCAGAGCAGCAAACCTCTGCCTGGGAGATTTGCACAATATCTGGGCAGAGCAGCTGACTTCTGCCCAGGATTGCGCAATTCCTGGGCTGAGAAACCCTGCTGGGAGGAATTGCACAATTTTCTGGATGAAGCCTGACTAAAAGAATTGCGCAATTCTGGAGCCCAGCTGGTCGCCAGACAAAATTGCGCAATTTCTAGAGGGAAGGTTGGTTTCCCTCCAGAATTGCGCAATTTCTTGAGGGAGCTACTCAACCCGCTGCTGGACCAAGTTTGGGAGAATAGCCTGTGAGGGGAGTGCAACAAGCTCTGATGGACAAGCTGCCTATCTGCAAAAAAATTACTGAAGCTTGTGTACTTGACGAAGCAAGACATGCTGCTGTGAAAGGTTGGTAGGGAGGATCCAAAACGAAGCTAAGGCAAAATTTTGGAGGGTGGTTGTAGCCACTACAACAGTATCATACTAATTTGGATTGGTCTATGCAAATGGTTAGGGTTATGACATTCATGTATGATTTAATATGTTGTGATATTATGTCATACTAATCTAGACTGACTGTACATATGTGATTATTATGTACGAATGATAATTGTTTATGAGTTTATGATGTGAACATGTTAGCTAGTGACTATTATGGATATCATGACCTTATTTATTTTTGAGTTGATATGTCGTGAAGTTATATCATGTTAATCTAGATTGATTATTTAGACAAGATAGCCTCCCCTGGGATACATTAAGGTATGAGCTTGCTTATGTCATCTACTATGTGCTTGAATGTTTGATTATGTCATTTATTTGGTATTTGAGTGTTGGTGTCTATTATATCGTCTATGTGTTATTGAATGTTTGATTAATCGTATGATATGAGTATGTGTCTATAAGATTGAATCAAGAAATGATCTTGTTTTAAGATGATTGTACTAACACATATGCGTTGAGACAATTGATATGTACTTGAGTGTAAATAGGTGATAGTTGTAGCATTATGTCTAATGTCAATGAGTTGACTATGGATTATGACATGATTGTTAGTCTTGGTAAAGGTTGATTTCAAATTGATAGATATGATTCTCTTCATATTTGGAACATGTGGTTGACATGTGTGACCAGCTACAATGTAACATGCTTGGAATTAGTATGAAAAGGTAAGGTAACAAGTATGTTGTTATGTTTACTTATGCACTGATAGTTATGTGTTTATGGTAGTATGATGCAAGGGCTTGCATGGCAAAAGAGATTGCCATGAAATCTTGAAGAAGGCTCGAGTTGATCTTTCCTTGGGAACCATAGGATTGATTCAAGGTGTCTATTGTTAGTCTTGTGCTTTCGGTCTTTTGCGATTTGTTTGTTCTTTATTTGTGGTTTATTTATGTCTAGTGTATGGCCATACCACTTTGTTTGTGGTGTCGTATTGTTATTGGTTTTCATGGTTTGCTTCTTGTTTGTTTCTTGTTCCTGCCTTTTATGTTTGAGGGTCTTGGGAATTGGCTGGGAAAAGAGGAAAGTTAGTGGAGCTCGGGGAGAGCTGAATGAAATTCAGCATGCAATGTAAGACTCAAATGAAGTGGGTGCATGTATAACGGCAATTGAAGACAAGAGTATGACAACCAGTTAGATTGGTTGGGTCCATTGGTGTAAATGGACGATGGTAGAATAGTCATGAGAAAAGTAATCAGGAAAGGTAAAGTAAATGGACTTGAGGTGTCAGATGCCTTGGCTATGTTGGAAATTGTTGTTCTCAATGTTGTGCATGTTATGAACATATAAAGGGAGTACTCTTAACCTTAACCTTATGATGTCTAGTAATTATGTTGTGATCATGATTATGTTGATGCCTATATATGTATACATGTATGCATGTATGTATGTCATGTCTGACAAGGTCAACATGGATCATGATTGTTTTTATGCCAATATTTATATGTATATATATATGTATGTATGTTGTTGTCTGATAGGGTCATGAGGAATCATTCTTATGGAGGAATGATTGCTTTTGCAGGGACATGAAGATGTTCCTGGTTTATGAGGAATCAAGTGGGAAGAGTAGTCCTGACAAATCTGCGACATCAGTATCATGTGGATATGACTAGATATTATGTGATTATACTATGTCTATATTTATGCTATAACAAGCTATGTTGAAAGATACATCAGCACAATGAAAACAACGTGACCGGCAACATGTTAAGATAAGCATGGATGGTGGAGAGACACTAGAAGCAAAGTTTCTTGGTAGAGGCAGTATGGTTTTGGATGTGCAATTATATTGTTGTGTATATGTTGTGCATGTTGTATATTCAGTGATCGTACCTATGGTGATGTGTAATGTTGTATATGTAGTATTGTGTACATATGCTTTGGTCAAAGATGCTAGTTTGACTTGTTGGGACAAGAAGCGAACATAATTGCAAGTATACGTTATTTACAAGTCACTAATGAGGTATGATGTGAGTTTATTTCAATTTATTTTAAACCTAATGGTAGTTATGTGATTGGTACAAGAAAGCATGGGAAATTCCTGGGTTAGGTGGTTGAAATTGACTGCAAGAATTAGCGGCAACAGTGAAAGAAATTGGAACATGTAGCAGTATGTTGGTAAAGTACTTTAGGAGCAGGGCCATTGTGGGACATTGGTACCCAATATTGTCCATTGATTGCCATTAGCATGTTATGACCAATATGATGGTTTGAGGTAGGTATATGCCTTGGTTGTTTGACCTTCTGATGTGAGGAAGCCTTGCCAAGGGATGGATCGCCCCGGATAGGGGATGTCGGGGAACTTGGAAGGTGAGTGACTGCACGAGAGGGGTGACTGGATTGCCCAAGGGACTGTCTAGCAGAGAAGGGAAGGTAGGGGATGGATTTGTTTTGTTCATTAGCATTGCCAAATGGAATCAGATGCACATTGGGAGTGTGCCATGGAACAATGAGCCAATAATTGTTCGCTGAGAGGACAAGTGGCACAGGATTGTAGCCTTGGACATTCGATGCAACTTTGACTTTGAAAATGGATTCTGGACTTCTTGGGAAGGAGGTGAATCCTGGTACTACTTTTGAGGGTGGGGGTGTGAGCCTCTAGATTCCCTTGTTGATTGATACGGGCATCATATCCTTTTATTTGTTCGTTGAGCAAATGTGTATATGTGTATATTATTGTAAATATTGTATTGAGCTGGTTTATAAAGCTTCATGGACAGTATGTTTATTTTCTAGTTGAAGAAAATGAGTATAATTATATGTGGTTATTATTGTAAATATCGTAATGAGTTGTGTTATAAAGCTTCAGTAAATGGTATTATTATCATATCTTCAACAATGATCATTGTAAATATTGCAACGAGCTATGTTATAAATCTCCATGGGAAGTATGTTATTTTTCCAGCAGTTTGTTGGTTTATAGTTGTCATTGAACACCGAGGATGGTGTTCCCCCAAGGGGGAGGGTTCTGTAACAACCCTGGTTAAAAATCCATGTAAAATACACATAATACCACGGCCATGGGACACGTATTCCAAGCTGAATGGTGGGTAACACATCCTAGTGTGGGTGTCACTTCAATTTATTATGGATAAGGAAATTTGCAAAGGCTTTGGAAAGGTGAAATGGCTTTTTTGGCACACTTATTTATGAAAATAATGGAAATTAGGAAAAAAAAAAGGTGAAAGGTCACAGGTTGCATGTGAGGAGGAAAATGAAGGAAAATAATGGAAAACGAAGAAAATAGAGGCCTCATTGATAAAAAGGCTTCTAAGGATTAGTTGGCAAGGTTTTTCTCTCGCTTGGTCAGTGCAACCTTTTTTTAGTTCAGTTTTGGAGCTCTCTCATTAGTCTCTCTCTCTCACACACTCTTGGACACTTGGAGTTTTCTTGGAGCATTATATCTTTGAAGCAAGGAAGGGAAAAACAAACAAAGGAAGGATAAGGAAAAGAAAGCAAAGCAAAGAGTAGATCAAACAACTTCAGCATGAATACTTACAGGTAACATATTGCATGTGTGATTTCCTAGCTGGTTTTGACATGCATGGCTTTACGTGTTGGTATTTGGTTCAGTGGTTGTCAATGGCATGGTCTTGCCAGGTTATGATAGTGGTTTTCAGCCTTGCCTTTCCTTTATCTGGATAGCCATGGTGTGATGGGATTGTTTTCTCGATTTTGAGCTTTAGAATCTTCGGATGGTTTCAGAATTTGAGGCAAAGGTGGTCATAGGAAAATTCCCGAAGACCTAGGAATTGCTTGACTAGTTTGGCAAGATACACGACAAAGCCTGAGGGTGGGGTGTCGATTTAGGGCCTAGTTATCCAGTGTTGATTGTGTAAATCCTGAGAGACAAGGAGATGAAGAAATTCTCAAGGATAGTGATGGAGTCTCGAGGCATTCCAAGCTCAGTTTGATTTTGTCATCTCGGTTCCGGTTTTGGTGAGATCAATATTTAGTGAGGGTGTAGGTGGTTTAACCTCTGGATGCCCTTGGTTGTTTTTGGATTGGTTTATCCATGAGATCCCACATTCATTCTTGGAATATGGCATGGGGCTGACTGGCTCAAAGAAAGATTTGGTTCAGTCATGTCTATCGTCGGGTGGTACATGGAAGTCCCGAACATGGTTGGCTCTTGCATATGTTTAATAAAAGTTAAGTTCTCTTTCTTTTGTACTTGTTATTGTGTGGCCTTAATGATTTTTATCTCATTGTTATTTACATGGTTTAATGTTGGTTATAAGAATGGTTAGATAACTAGTTATAATCATGATTATTTCGTGTATTTACTTGTAACTGAAAGGATAAAGGATGCAAGACCTAATTTATGTCAAAACAGTTAAAGGAAGAGGGTGGTGATCCTTCTTGTCAAGTCTCATATGAGTTATCAGTCATTTATGCTTTGTCTTATATTCATGACGTGTAGATTACATTGATGCCAAGTGTTTGACCAAATGTCAGTCCCGGTTGGGGATTTTCAAGCCTAGTCCTTGAGCCAGTTTTTGGCTTGCAAGTCTTGTTGTCATGTAAATTATAGATTCTAAAAGCTACAAGGGTTTCTGGGAAGTGACTTGGATTATGGGCTTGAAAAGCATCATAAATCCTAGAGTCATAGGCACAGTAATGGGGGAAGAAGTCCCCATAAGCTCCCTTTCCCTTGTTGTGGGAGCTTCTAGAGCCTCCCAGATGCACCCTTGTCCATATCAAGCGATTTTCCAGGAGTTTTATGCACTAAAAATCTTTCGGACCTAAGGACTAGTCACGGGGATGACTAGGGAGGATTCTGGGAATCCTGTAGCATGTATAGAAGATCTATGTTGTGGGTTTCCGTCAATTCCACTTCCTTAAGGTCACCTAGGAGGTTGAGTCTTGCCATAGTAGCCCTTCATCTCATGTTTACCCTGGGTAAGGCATTGAAAGTGGGTAGATATGAGGGGAGGTGTCGTTACAGATCATGTGATTCCTCACATATCTAAGAAGGCAATGAGGGCGATGTGAGAGGCTATGAAAAATATTTTTCAAAGTGATAATACCAACAGGAAGATGGTGCTGATAGAGAAGCTTGAGAACGCCAAGATGACTAGATCAAATACCATGACCAATTTTCTCGTCAATATCACTTAAGTTGATAATGAGTTAATAGCAATTGGTGAGGTTGTGACGGATGAAGAGATGTTGAACATCACCCTAAATAGTTTCACCAGACCATAAGGGCATCACTGCACGAGAAACACTTCCCGTGCTTGATGGATTTTGGGATGATTTCATCCATGAGGATATTTAGGAGAAATCTCTAGCATGCCAACATAAGGGTGATGATGAGAACCCTTCTCTTTCCATCCAGGAAAGAAAGGTAAAAGGGAACCTTAACAAGGATATAAGTTGAGAGATGACTTCATAGTCTGGGAACAAGAAGGATCTGAGCAAAATAATTTGTTTTTCTTTCCAAAAGAGTGGGGAGTATGCCTCACAATGTCTTTAATGGAAGAAAGGTAAGGGGAATTCACATCAACAAACTGACTTGACCTTAGAAAATTACCTTACTGATTAAAGTAATTTGTTTTATAAGACAAAAGAGAGTTAGTTTAATGATTCAATTAAAATGTTTATGCATTAATGAATTAGATGTAATCTCAATCATTGATCTCAAATGATGTTGATATCTAATCTCAACCATAAATCACATTGGAGATTAGAATTGGGGATCCGATTACATGCAAGATCATAAAAGAAAGGCTAGGTTAAGGGAGAAGATACAACACAACACAATAGGTGAGGACGTGACCTAAGAGGAGATCTCATTAAGTAGGTGGAGGAGTTTCATCCAAGTGTGTCATGTTTGAGGAAGGTGCAAGGGTGCAACAAAGGAGATCCATATTAGCCAAGAGATACAAGGGATATATCTAGGGATTTATCAATTAGATCAGATCTAGATTTGTTATTTTATGTGATTCTGCAGTTTTGGACATTTTTTCGAGTAAGGGATCCTGAGAAGGTTTTGAGTTATTAATGAAGATCTGATTTGATTGGGACTTTTTTTTCTAATGTGTGATTAAGATTATGTTATTTTCTTCCATTGAATTAAGATCCCAATGGTGCTTTTATTCAGTATATTTGTGACAAATATGCTAGGAATTGAATTGCCAAGTTGTTGGTTTCGGGATTTTAACATAGATGAGAAAACCCTTTACGCCAAAGTTTATTCATGACATTGTTATGGATAATAAAATATGAAAGAAGAATGATGACCCAAATTTTTCAAACTTTTACAACATGGTATTATCATTGGCAGTTCTTAATATTATAATATATTGAAGATCCTTTAAGTTCTTGACTACAACTTTGTGATGCAAAAGCTCCATGGTTTACCTCCACGATAAAGAGTAATTTGATAGACATAAAGAAGGGTGCATTAAACACTAGGAATGTTGGATTGCGTTATATTCTTTCCACATAATTAACAGGGGGTTTGAGGGGTACCCGTAACCCCACGTTATGGGGTCCGGGGCAGCGCCCCGGAAAATTTTAGTTTTGGACCCTATGTTAGGTTGGGCGGACCCACCTATGGTTTTGTGCATAATTTTCGCACATGTTTTTTGGAATGGTTTTCGATCCATGGTTTTGGACGCGATGGTTTTCGGTCCATGGTATTGATGCTTCGGCATGTATAAATATGTATTGTAACATTGAAAGGAACATAATGAAAAATCAAGCTGGTAGTCTCGGTTTTGAGATCCAGTGGGAAATCTCTGTGTATATGTGTTTTATGTGTATGCTCTCGCAATTTTATTTTTCCTGTGATTTAGAATTCGTATGCAGGTAATTTCTGTACAGGGTTAAAACCTACATTTGGTATCAGAGCTGTTTTGGCTTCAAGGGGACGCCTTTGTTGCTGAGGGGTTTCGCTCGGCCCTGTGGTAGACCCTGTTCATTGGGAGATTAGCGAGATCGATTCTGGTGGTGAAAGAAGATGGCAAGCAGCGGAAAGATAGAGATTGAGAAGTTCAATGGTCAGAGTTTTGAGTTGTGGAAACTCAAGATGGAGGATCTGTTGGTGGATAAAGATCAGTGGATCGCAGTAGATCCGGTACTAAACCAACGGGAGTGACCGATGAAGAATGGAAGAAGTTGGATCGGAAGGCAAATAGCACAATACGATTGTGTGTCTCAGATTCAGTATTGCATTGATGTATCAGGGGAAGCT